>VXAY01001312.1:47617-64439 GCA_013399855.1 Oxyruncus cristatus | reverse complement strand
CAGTCACTCTAATTCACCACCGCTCCCCCATTTGCAGTGAAAGAGGTCATCCTGCCATCACACCCAGTCCAAAATTGCACTGGGCTCCCCACTATTTGGGGCTTAGTGTTAGGCTCAGCTCTTGGGCTAAGGTCCGAGGTCGTGAGGGGCTCAGCCCCTCAGTGGAAAGTTTACCAACTTCTTTATCATTTTGTGGCTGTAATTCTTCTGCAGTTTGTTGCATGAGGCTTCCAGGTGATTTAGTTTTGGCTTCAAGCCATCCCTGTCCTCCTTGGGCCAGGCTAGTCCCCGAGAGGGCTCCATGCCCAGGCCCAGCCAGGCCAGGTCGTACCGCCACGTTAATTCCTTAATTTCTTCTGCGCCACTCCTCTTCTCTTCCCGTTTGTTAAAGATGTCATTCGTAGAGACGTCATAAAAGTTTCTGTTTGGCTACTTGACCAGAATTTCACCTGGAGTTAACCATTTTCTACCCCAGTACTGGGGGGGATGGGTTAAACTATGACAATTTGAAATTCCATCCTACAACAAAATACAGGGCTCATATTTTGGGTGCTGTTCTGTACCAAATATGAAATCCATATATAGCCTTAAATATAGGAGGGACATTATTGCAACCTAATTATTGATGTGCTGAAGTCATTTACACCTGACAGAGAAGATAGATTATGATGCTATTAATTTAACTGACAGTGGGTATAGGAAGATAACCTGTAATGTAAGCCCACAGACTGTAAAGTTTTTATGCATATTTTGTTCAGCAAGCTATACAATTCTGACAGCTATGAATCACTTTTAATCTGTCAATTTCAAAGATTGTCATCAGAAAGTTCAGCTGAAGGAGAATGTCTGTTTGACTCATCTTAAATGTAAGATGATTACTGTTTGTCACATTTAAAAATTATACTATTCTTAGAAAAAGTAAAGCTGAGATGTTTAACATAGTTATTGTGTAATTTGGAAGGCAGGATGCAGTAATGCATCTAAAATAGATGTATACATTTGTGCCGTGAAACTTGTTTGCTAATGGATGACACATAGCAATAACAATAAAAGCAAAGATGGTTTTCATTGCAATAACTTCATATACATAAAAATATAGAAAGAAAGGAAAAATATAAAAACTGCTGAATGTTTACTTTTTCCTTCAGATATACAGTAGAGATATAAATGCTGCAGCAGATGACACAGTTCCAAAAGATGAATGTGATTCTCCAGACACAAATTTCCTTTTTTTTTTAAGTTTTAAAGCACTTGTGTGTGCCATTGGTCTCGCATACAGATTAACAAGACCTGTCATGGTTCTGTGGTACTTTGCCTTATTTCAAGCATTTTAAGGTAGACTGTATCAGGATAGACTTTATCAGAAGCATTGAGGCTTTAGCTTTTCTTGAGCTGAAGTGTCATGTTTTTTTGGAGTACCATGATAAGTTAACACCTTTTGCTTTATAAGGTTGTTCCTAGTACAGTGGTGTTTTTCATACATTCACTTTCTTCTTCAGTTCTCTGGGTTTCCCAGACATGCCCTTGCTTCCCTGGTAGCTCTGACAACTGCTGAAAAATAGAGATATTCAGTTTCTTTCACCATTACTTCATTCTAGCATGAATGGGACCCTGGGACCATCCACAGATGTGGGAAGCACCCATTCTTGTCTTGAGAAATTGCTCTCCATTGTTTATAGAAATCACAAAACTGACTTGGCTCCTAGAAGTGTTGCAGTATTGGAAGGTCAGGAGAAATTAAAGCATTTTTATAACTGTGTAGTAACAAATGGTTCAATAAATATTTTCAATTACTCTACAGAGCCTTGAAAATGGCAGTGTATTATTTTTCTTCATTTAGCTGGGTACCCAGTATATAATGACAATACACAAATTAGTAAACAAAATTGCTAATGGAATATGGTAATTAAAGAGAAAAATAACTCAATAACTAAATAACAAAACTTTGCTGCTAGATATAAAAAAAATTATTGAGTCAAGAACAAGTAGTTCAGCTACAGTTTTCTCTGTTCAGTGACTCACCATTCTTTGTTGGGATAAATCTATGGGTTTAGGCATTGGATCTGTTCCTTTTCCAGTAAGAGAAGATAGAAGTTTTTAAGTCATTTTAGTGATAAATGAAGCTTGCTTGCATTGTATCAAACAGGGTAGCTGTTTGACATTTGGTTCTCCTTTGAAGAAAACAACAGTGGGGAAAAAAATAAGTCCGGAAATTATTTTTTTTAATTCCCCTGCCCCCATTTATTTCCTCTGTCCTGCTATATAGTAGCTGCAAATCTAGCTTTTACCTCTAGGCAAGTAGGCAGGCAAGCATCTCCTTCTGGAACTAATGTCAATGTTATCTCCTTGGATTAATTGGAAAGTAAATGGTGCAGTCTATAGGTTGCCTCCTCGGGAGAGAGTTTCTATATCAGCAACTTCGTGATATTTTGCTCTGAAATTTATCCCTGTGTTTAACCCCTTTCTGGCAACTCTCAGGAGAATGAAAGTCAATCTTTCTGCAGTTCCATGCAATACATGACTGCGTGTCTGCAGTTTCCTTGAGAAGAAGAATTTTTACCTAATATAAATTGATTGTTTTCAGAAGGTTCCTTTTTTTTACTGGCAACATCTCTGGGTAAATGTTAGTGTGGCATATGGAAAAATATTTATCTAATTCCCTATCTTTAACTCGTTTGTAGATATACAGATAATCAACAGAATAAGATCAGAGTAAAAGCAAAATACCTTCTAATTTGGACTTTAGGGCACAAGGGGGTTTTGCTGGTTTAGCCATGTTTTCAAAAACTCTCTCCTATTGCTCATCAGAATTAGTTACTGTACATTTGTTACTGGAAACTTTTCTCTGTGTAAAACACACTCCTACATAGTCCTGTTTCCAGGAACTATTTACAGTCCCCTCTGAAAGCAATATATCAAGTTGTCCACTAAAGTGAAGAGTTTATTTTTGCAGACAAAGTGTTTTGTGTTAATGTGAGTAAAGTGAATTGCTAGCTAACAACTGTGTGCTTGTATGTGGGTGTGTTTCACTCATAATCCACCAAAGGTAAACATTCACTTTCCCCTTTATAATTCACTGGGTCATATTTGTAAAATTCATCTTATTTATTATATTTGGCTGAAAAAAATCCTAGTTTTGTAGTTACAGTGCTTTCAAATGACAAAGAGTGTTGCATAGATGAAGAATGCCTTTAATAAGTCAGTGCCCTCCTGCTGAGTTTCTACCATCAGAACATGTCTATGCTAGGCCAAGTTTCATTTCTATTTAGTTTCAATTAAATGCCTGTAATGTAATTACATAGCACAGGAAGAATCTATTGATGTTGTGAATTTGATTTGTACTAAGATTACAAAAAAACCCTCCAAAGTGTCTCCCTAACTTTAGAAATTATTGTCTGTCCTTCTAGCTTCTTATGTGCAACGGTAACATCTGGCAAATGTCAAATCCTGTAATTTTGTTTTCCTGCTTTTACTTGGCCATGGATTTTGAACAGAGTGCTTAGAATAAAACATTTTCCACCTAAGGAAAAGGCAAGAGACAGAAACAATACGGCGGCTATTCAGGAAATACAGGTAAGGACACAATTCAACTTTGTTGCTTGTGAAACTGAGGCTAGACAAACAAGAACAACATTTTTACCATTTGTAAAAATACCTAATCATTTTGTTGTTTCACCTCATATTTTTAGCTTTTCTCCTCTGAGAAGCTGACTTTCTATCTTCTTGATAGCAAAATTTTGCCATTTCATCAATAAAATTGTCATAATTTCACCTTGAATCTATTCACAAGTGTTTTGTCACTTGAGGTATATAAATTTGGGTTGGATGAAGGACTGACATTTAATTAAAATCTTAGTTTGTACATAAAAATGTTCAGTCAAAAATAGAAAATGTCTTATGATTATAGTAGTAATCTGTAATTTGTATCATGCTGTCTTTCACATACAAACCATATTTTTAGTATTGCCTGTATCCCTCAATGAATTAGTTTCTTCCGTTCCCACAAGTAAAAGCTGATTTCTCTGCAAGTATGTGTGACTGAAAAGTCAAAGTTACTGTGAAGCTGAAGTGAAAAACTTGAATATGGTCCAGAAGTATAAGTTTCAACTTTGTTCTATACTTGTGTCCCTGTGCCATCATAACTGACCAAACTCTTTTCATTCAAATTTGAAATGAAATGTGTGAGAGTGTAGCGCTGACCATTTTTTCCCTCCGCATGAAATTGGTTGATTTTCCTTGACAGTTCTACCTTGATGTGTCACCTCAGATAGATCGCAGGTCACTTGGACCTGAGGAGCCAAAAATAGGAAAAAGCAGCCCCAATAACCATGGGCATAAAATTGGCATAAAGTTTGAGGAAGGAACGAAAACTTTGTCAGGGTTGTATCTCTTGATTTGCTTACTTTCATTTACTCCCTTTTTTTCATAGGGAGTTAATGCCACCCTGACTCAGGCCGCAGTCCAGAGAATTACCAGGGAGAGAGACTTACCAGCCTTAGCTCTTCTTAGATCATTACACCTGGTGACTTTTAGCATAGCCTCGATGACATTACAGAGATACTTCAAAGTAAGGACAGAACACTGGAGGAGTTGGAGGGGAACAGAGAAGAGTAGGTTATTTTTTTCCTAGAAATACAGTTAATGTACCTCTAATATAGATGTACACAAATTACATATATAAGCACTTTGCCCTATGCATGCGAATCTAAAAGTTGTAAATTCTTATAATGTGAATTTTAGAAACAGAATTTAGACACTAATAATGAGATGTCTAATACTACAGTAAACTTATGTGTTATTTCAACCATCTACATAACTTAAATTTTTGCCTTCTAAAGAATTTTTTTCTTATGAATCGTGCTGCAAATAACCAGCACATTTTTTTCCCATTTCTGACAATATTGCTTGCATTGGAACTCTGAACGAGCAAGTTAAATACCTGGTGGAGAGCAAGGGGTTGGGCTTTCTTTTTTTATTTATTTTTTAATAAAAGTATTATGAACCTCTGTTCTGATCATCCTTGAAATGCAGTTTCTTGGAAGTAAAGGATGTCATAACTATCTTTCTTTTTTGTCTAATTAAAATACTTCATTTAAACTAGATTTTGAGGGCTTCCTGAGTACTTTAAAATCTAATAGATATATCCTGTGACACAAGTCTGAGCGAGTAGATACTACTATTCCTGTTTCACAAGGAATCGTCTCAGAAAGTGATTTACAGAGAGACTCTGGCACAATTGGAAATTGAACTCTGACTGTTGACTGCGCACACACTGAAACACAAGAAATTCCATTTAAACATAAGAAAAGACTTTTGTACTATGAAAGGGCTCAAAAGCTTGGTCAGTTTGCCTGGAAAGATTTAGGAGTAATCATCCTCAGAGTTACAAAGCCCTGAAAGACACACACTTGCTTTGAGTGACTAAGCTTTAAGGACAGTGGTTGGAATGGATGATTTCCTTAAAACCCTTCCAACATCATCCATTTCATGATTTTGTAGTGCTTTACTCAATGAGCAAATTTTCCCAAGAAAGTTTTAAAACAGATAGCTGTACAGAGTGGAAAAGGCATTTCCAGATCTAGGTGTGTGTGCTGCTTGCCTTGTGGACTGTACATACCAAAGGGTTTCAGTGGACAATTTTTTTCCTTCAACAAAGCAAAACAAAACCAAAATCCAAAACAAACGATCAAACATCCCAAATGAAAACAAAAAACAACACCACCCCCTAAACAAACAAACAAAATATCCAAAAAACCTTAAAACTGAGGAACAACTGAGTCCCCTCTCCTCTTCTATAGTGCTTCTTCATAGGAGAAGCATGGTTTCCGAATCAAGCTTGGATGCATATGTAGGATGGACAAACTTCCCCTGAAAATGTTTCTTATTTTTCTGGAAATATAAGGGTATATAGCTTTTTTTTTTTCTTCTTCTTCTTTCTAGCAGTGACCTTTTTTTCATATGTACAAAGCTGATAAACTTTCGATAGAGAAAAACTACACCCATTGACACAAAAATAATGTAGCTTCAGTAACAGAAAGAGTTACCTTTACTTAAGGTATTGTATTTATACTCATTGTAACCACAAGGAATAAATAATATCTCTGGGTAGATAAAATGAGCTTTTAATACAAAGAGACAATAGAAAAGAGGAGGAGGCAGAAAAAGAAAATATTGTGTCTGAACATCAATATATGTCAACAATTGGTTTGGGCTAGGACCAAGTGTCTTCATTTCCAAATGTAATTTCTTCAAGGGCAGTGGTACATGATGCAGTGAGCTCTGCAATGGAGTCTGGGATTTCTTGAGAGCATTCCTCATCTTGGGCACAGACTGTGGTTGTGTACCTATGCTGCTTGCTGACTGGAGCTATTTTGTCTGTATAAGACTGTGCTGTAACTCCTGGATGTATCAGGTCAGGTATGTGCTTATCAAAAGAATTTGCACTGGAGCCTGCCACCCACAGTGTATGTAGTCTGCATTTATCTTTTGCGCTGAGCATGACACTAGCTATTAAATGTTTCTCTGTTATTTGAATAAGATTCAGTAATAGGTGTTGTGTCTGCTCTGTAGAGGTCCTGTAAGACAAATGGATTACACATTCTCAATCTTCCTTTATTCTGTCAGTTTTATTGACATAAAAAGTAGCACCATGGAGTACATTTGTCTGTATGAAGTTCTGCTTTTCAGTGTAATTCAAGATGTAGTGTGTTCAAGGTAGGATGTTAATGGTGATTAAACACAACTATTAAATGATTTTTAAACCAGTAAGTTTAAAATAGAAAAGCAGTGTCAGAGCATTTGGATTGTTATTTTGTTTTCAATTGTAGCTGGGCATGAATGTGTCATATATGCTTTCACTTTTCTTTGTTACTATGTATGAAGGATAAAGTATGAAGGAAGTTCATCAAAGCACAGTATAATATATGTTGGCTGTACAGAATCAGAGAGCTAAAATAATTTGCAACTTTGTCAGTGTTTCAAAGTATATGGCAGAAGAGGACATAGAACCTTGAGATTGCCTGTTGTTGGATGGTTTTGCTTTTCTAGACTTTATTTGGTCAAAAGGGAGTCTTAGATGTTCAGAAATATTCTTTATCCTAGAAGAGCACAGATCTCTAATAATAATTTAAGCCTTTGAGGTAATGAGACCACATAGATCTTCCCTGTCCCATTTATGACAGTGTGTGCTTTTCCTTGGTCTTCTCAAAAGAGTAAAATTTGGAAAGACTGTACAAGAAATAAGGTTTATATTTTCTGAAAATGTAACTTTTATCCACAAAGAAATCAAAGTAAGTAAAAAGAGTAAATGTCTTTTATCTTAGAACCCTGACAAGAAAGTTTCCCCTTTCTACAAGTGAAGGGGGATTCCAAAGGCTGACATGAGTAGCCTTCACCTTCTGTCCAATATTGCTGAAGACTATTTTATACCATTTAATACAGAATTTTGTATGTATATAATACAGCTTTGCATTACTAGTGCCTACAGTTTTACAAGCTGTGTCACAGGGAGCACAACCAGTCAGTCAAGGGCAGGGATTATCTCCCTTCACTCCACCCTTGTTAGACCATGTTCAGATACTGCAACCAGTTTGGGGCCTGCCACAGGAGCAAGATATTGATCAGAGAACCACTAGGCTGGTTAGGGAGTGGAGCACTTGCTGTGAGAGGAGAAGCTGAGGAAATGGAGTTTGTTGAGTGTGGAGGAGAGACAGCTTTGGGACCACCTAACAACAGACTTTCCCCAGCTACAAGAAAGTTATAAAAAAGATAACGACTGAAGCTCTTTGCAATGGGGCATAGCAGGAGGACAAGAGAACATTTCAGTTCTCTCTCAGAGGACAGTCAGACACCTGAAAAGACTGTAGAGAGAGGCTATGAGTCTCTGTCTTGAAGGTTCTCAGGATAAAACTCTGGACAACTTGCTCTCATCTCATAGCTGGTCCTGCTTTGAGCAAGAGGATGGACTGGAGAATTGCTTGAGTTCCCTCCAACCTGAATTATCCTAAGGTGCACTCTCTTGTCCATATCTCCTTAGGATGAAAATAGTCTCAATTCCCTTAATTAAAGACAAAAATCTGTAAGTGAAGGACATGACGTTTCTTCTTATTGAGAAGAGAGAGTAAAACTTGAGAGAGATTAAAATCATTGTGAATTGGTTTTGTGCATTTTGTGTTTTGAAACTTCAGTAAATTTTGCATACATGTAGTTTGCTTTTTAGTGTATTTTTTTAATTGAATATAAACTAAAAAATGTGAGTATTCAATATCAAGATAATTTTTCCGTAATTTCAATCACTGTTTCGAGACATTTACTAACAAGTACAAAATCTACATATAGGAAGGGGTTAAACCACCTATGTAGTAGGTTGTTCATGCATTCTTTCAACATAGATGATGTTTAGAAAGCTCTGGAGAAGTGTCTTTTTCTTCGATACAGTGTGCTAGACCAGACTGTGTATGTGAACATGTGGCTACTTTCTTTTCCTCTCTCCAGATCACTAACTCCTGTTAACTTTGCACAGAAGATAACTTCTTTTCCCAAACTTTTTTCTTTATTTCTCTCAACACTTCTCTGCATCATCACATTCTTTCTCCCTCTGCTGTCATTCTCCCATGTTTTTCTGTGGTGATTTCTGTAAAAATACATTTTCAATTCAAATGAAATTTTGTTTGAAGGGAGTTTTAGCTGTTATTAAGGGACAACCACTTTTTCTTTGATTTTTCCACTTAAAATTGGCTAAATTTTCTTCACCAAGACTTTTCAATGCCAGCTGCCCAGACTCTGAAATTCTGCTATGATAAAGTACCTCCTGCAAATCCTATTGCTTTACAAAAACTGACCAGCTAGTCAATAACTTAACTAAGTCCTGGGCTAATTCTAAGCCATGAATATTCAGACTCATGCAGACAGAAAATGGAATTCCAACTGCACCATCTTTGCATGAGTCAATTTTTCATAGACCTAAAAGGAAGAATGTGTGAAATGAGAATGTATTGTGGTTTGTTTTAAGAATCCTTCCTGTGAAATCAGATAGCATAGAAGGCTCATATTTTGTAGCAACATGTTGTCACTTGTACCTGTTCTGTATTTGATATCTAGCTGAACTTTTTAAAATCAGAATTAGTTTTCTGAACATATTTTTAATAGTAAGATAAGAAGGGAAAACATAAAAAAAAAATATTCTGCTGGAATGGTTTATCCATTAGGACACCCAAAATATTTTATCTTATGATTTGCATCAGTGGAAAGAATAATTCCTGTGACTTTTGCAGTTGAGATAAGAGATTGATAGTTATTTTTCTCTTCTGACCAGTATTACGTAGAATCCAGAAAAAATTGTGCAGAGCATGATCACACCAAGGCAGTGGTTAAATAAAAAGCTTAGCATCAGGGTTTTTTTCAGAAAAAAAAAAAAAAAAAAAAGAAAGTTAGTTGTAGGAATGAAGCAGTGTCCTGTTCCCTTATTAATTTCAGAAGATGTGTATGATATTACAAGGGATTTATTCTCTGATTATTCTATGTCTGAAAGAACCAAAATGGTGCTCAGCTGGAGCAGTCAATAAGCAGACTAAACATGTGACAGATGCACAGACAACTTCAAAGATGTCATTACAAGTGCCTGTGGAGATAGTTAAGGAGCCAGATGCTGCTGCTTTATATCTTCCACAGCTCAGCCTGTGTCCTGTGATCACCTTCCAAAGAGGGTGTGTGGTTCAATATGCTGCAATAAACAATATTCCATCTAGTCAGTTTTTGCCACTTTAGTTCCTTTAGCACTCATTTAGCACAGGTACACAGGAAGTATAGATGAGTTTATCTGTGTACGTATGTGTGTGTGTGTGTTTGTGCATGTAAACTCACACACACTGACACATGACACCCGACCCTCTCAGTCTTGTGTTCTTTCACACCTGTTAAGTCAATTCAAGAGATATATTTTAGAGTTTATCTGGACATAGATTACTATATGGTGCTTCAAAACAAAGAAACAACAAAAAAACCCCTCCACAAGATATTTTGAGTGTACTCATTAGTTTGTATGTGCATGGTAGACATGGTTTACTTTTGTTTAAGTTATTTCACAGTAAATGTAAACAAATTTTTTTTGCTAGCCCTTTCTTTTCCTTGTCAAGAAGGAGATCTGCTGACTGCTTCCTGTACCTGTCTCTTGCTTGCTTGGCTGCAAGAGATGCTTTGTCTTTCCTATGGATTTATATTGCATTTCTCTGTTTAAATCCTTTTATATTGCCATCTTATTTATTAGCTAGTATAGATGAATAATCTAACACTGCATCAGGAAAAAGAGTCATATCCTGTTAGGAGAAAGGCCCCAAAAGTGATAATTGTTATAATTTATTCTAAACTTCTATTTTACACAATCCATAGGAACTTCCTGTAGTGTCTTCTGTTCAAAAAAACCCAACCAACCAGCCAAAAATACCCACAACAACAAAAAACCCCAACCTAACAAAACCCCAAGACAAAAAAAAAAAAAAAGTGAGGAAGAAAGAAAAAAAAATTAAAAATAGAAGAAAAATCAGTGAAAAAACTACTTNCAAAAAAACCCCAAAAAAAAAAAAAAAAAAAAAGTGAGGAAGAAAGAAAAAAAAATTAAAAATAGAAGAAAAATCAGTGAAAAAACTACTTAAATTGTTCCAGTCAATCAGTTCATCTTTGTGAAAATTTTGCACTCTATTTTTGAACTGAGTTCTTATAGCATTTAAGTCTGTTACTTAAGCCATTTTAAAACTTCATGTTTTGTGTAAATAACCCTTGACTGGGAACTGTCAATTTATCCATGACTCTGCTTACTGAATATGATTGCGTCACTCCAATTGAAAACTAGCAACAAAATGACAGTTTAATAAACTTATGAAGAAAATTTCAGTTTTGTCCAATTAATGTTAAATAAATTTGGGGTAAGAACTGATTTCAGATGTATTTCAGCAGAATATAATCTCATTTTCTGTTTACAGTTACAGAGAGACCTGACAGTATATTTTTGATTCACGGTATATTGACATCACAGTTAATCACATCAATGGCATCACAGTTAATTCATGTTTCAGTGGATGAAGATAGGTTGCATCCTTTTGCCTGAGGAGATGGGATGAATGCACCTCACCTATGGAATCCCAAAGACTTTCCTTGCTGTCATAGTACTTCTCAGGAACACCTTAATGGAAGTACTGCTCTTTGCTGTCATATTTGGCTCATTGCTGTTATAAAAACTGCATGTAATTTTTGGCTATATGGTATTTCAAATCTGGGCTGTGCATACTATGAATAATATTTTTATTGTATTGTGGATATTATGAATTATATATTATGTGGGACTGTGGATATTATGAGGTAATACATAATAGCTGGATGGAGGAATTTAACAATCAATCAGAATGGTAGACACTTTTTGTGCTCAGTGTTTTTGTGAAATTTCATTTTGAGCCACCTTTTTTTAGTTGGTAGACTACCTCTCCATCCAGGCCTTGTTATATACATTTTCGTCAGCATAAAAAATTTAGTCTAACTCTGACAGTGGTAAGTGGCTATAAATTTTCGGGGCTGTTTTAGCTAGGTCAGTAACTTGGCTATTTTAGCTACTAGTTTTGAATCTTTTCTTAATATGATGACTGTGCTATAAAGTACGCATTTCAATGTACTTTTTATGGTTACTCTGGGATGTGTATGACTAAGAATGCCTGTAATAACTTGTCCTGTGAAGTTATTTACAGATTACACAGAGTGATGCAGTTGATATCCTCGAGGGAACGGATGACACCTTGATAGGGTTGAGGCCCATGTGAGTCCATGTGTTTTACACCTGGGCTAGGGCAACCCCTGTATCAATAAAGACTGGAGGATGAACAGATTGAGAGCAGCCTTGAGGAGGACTTGGAGGCAGCAGTGGACAAAAACTGGACATGACCTGGCAATGTGAGCTATTAGTCAGGAAAGCCAACTGTGTCCTGGGCTGCATCAAAAGAAGTGTGGCCAGTAGATTGAGGGATTCTCATGAGATTCCACATGGAATACTATATGCAGCTCTGGGGTCCTCCACACAAGAGAGAAGTGAATATGTCGTAGGAGGTCCAGAGGAGGCCATGGAGATGCTCATAGGGCTGGAGCACTTCTGCTATGAAGACAGTAGAGAGAGCTGGGGATGTTCAGCCTGGAAAAGAAAAGGGTCCAGGTAGGTCTTATTGCAGCTTTTAAATATATAAAGAGGGATTATAAGAAAGACTTTTTACCACTGCCTGTGCTGACATGAAGAGGAGATTTTTAAACAGTTTTAAACCAAAAGAGAATGGATTTAGATTAGATATGAGGAAGATATTCTTGACTGTGAGGATGGTGAGGCACTGGAACAGGTTGCCCAGAAAAGCTATGGATGCTCCATCCTGGGAAGTGTTCAGGCTCAGGCTGGGTTGGGTTTTGAGCAACCTAGTCCAATGGAAGATGCCTCTGACCATGGCAGGGGTGTTAGAATAAGATAATCTTACAGCTTCCTTCCATTCCAAACCATTTCGTATGATTCTCTATATATGACTTAGATTAGATACAAAGAAAAGATCTTATGAGGGTGGTAAGACAGTATAACAAGTTTCTTAGAGAAGTTATGAATAGACCCCTTGGAAGTCTTCAGGAACAGGCTGGTCACAGCCTTGAACAATGTCAACTAGGTGTCCATGCCTATAGCAGGAGTTAGACAAGACAGTCTTTAATGAAAATTATGTACTTGGAATTGCAGCCTTGTTTTCTTATGCTTTCATTGTGGAAACATGGTCCTGCAGCCTACTAGCAGCTTTTGTTTAAAACTCCTTTAATAATTCAGATGATAAGGTAAACACTTAGAAGCCATTTCTGATAGAAATCTTCAGAAATTTCTTTCATAATTTATGGCATTGTACAGGGTTTATGTGTTGGTAGGGGATGGTGGGGAGATGTTTTTGGACATTCCTTGAAAAACCTATTTACCAGTAGAAGTAAATTAACTGCTTTAGAACCCTTAAATCTGTCAATAAATTTAATCGCGAATAAATTTAATACAAAACTGTGTATAATATACACATTTCGGTTTTAAATGAAACATTCTGTTTTAGTTATGTGTGCTAAGAATATTTATCAATTTAAAACAAATTCCAAGGTGTTACCACCCAAGGAGACTGAGTATTTTATTAATTCTCAACCCCAAATTTGAGGAATATTTAAAGAATGAAACACTTTCACATAATTATCTACATGAAAGAGGATGCTTATAAATGAAAAATAAAGAGCAGAGGATATTTTTCTTTCTAATGTAAACATCTGGCAGTATTCCTTGCTTACACAATTAATGGGCATTTAATTGGCAATGATCGGTTTATTGCAGCAATATGAAGTGAATATTTCCCCAGTAACAAACAGCTGTTGCAAGAATTTCACAGCAATTTAGCAAACACCAGGTGATATATGTATCTAGAATGAAGTCTTCTGTCTCCAAGCAAATAGAGTAGCAGTGAACCAGAGAAAGACATAAAAGGTTAGACTGCTAGATTTATATGATTTTCTTTTTTTTTTATTTTCCCAAGTTCTGTAATAGTGTTTCTAAATCAACTGCTGTAAAATAACTTAATAATTAAATGAAATCCAGTGGATTTGTACAGCGGCATTAGAAGAAAAGTCTCCATTTAAACACAGAAGGCATTCAAAATAACACTAACTCTGAGACTGTATTTTAAAATGGCACTGTCTTATTAGAAATTCAACTATTAAAACTCCCTGAATTTAGAATGCTTGTGTCTTGTTACAGATTTTAATCCATTGGACAGGGATTGCTCACACAAACTTGTTTCATTCACTGTTTGTAAGTTAGACAAAGCAAGAATTACTTTTCATTATTTTCTTAATTTCTATAATTTCTATGAGAGTTCTAACACAGCAGTTTGATTCATCTGGAGTTATTAAAAAAAAACAAAACCCATACAGAAAAAATTGGCTTCATTCACAAATTACTGACAATTAAGTAAAAATATAATTATTTCTACCAGCTGTCTAAAATTAAATGTATTACTTTTTAATTTGTGTTGCTTGTGAGCAGCTTTTGTATTATGGCTTAAGTAAAGTTTTCCATCTTTCATTATGTTCTCTCATTACTAATTTAGTATAATCATAATAGCTATGTGAACTTTGTGTTACTCTGCTTTTGGCATAGATTAAAACACATATTTTATCTGTAACATGCAGGCCAGTACTGTGATTCTTGAAAGGCTGGTTTCACTGGTGAGGAGAGTAATTTTACTTCTGCAAAATGCCTTATTTACTATGCTATTTTGTATTAGCCTATGCCACAGTCCAAAAACAATACACCAAAATGAGCAAAGACTCAAAAGACAGCTTATATAACAATGCTTTCATTTTTTTTATGTTCTTGTTCCACAATAATTCATCTCCACAACAAAAGCCGACAATCATCTTCTATTGTGCTTTTCTCCATTAAGATTACTATTCTTGATATAACAAAAGGAAGCTGCCTAAGTAACAGGATTATTCCTACATGTTTAAATCAATACATTGATCAGGCTCAACAAACAACTCTTTAAATCATTAATATGACAATGCAGTTTTTTGTTTACTCATACGTATTAATATCAGATTACACCACTGTTATTTATAATCTTCAAGAAAATACACAACAATGCATGTTAAACAGATGTTTTATTATATTCCATTAGTCAAATATTGTATCTGGCTATTTTACCTCATCAATAACTTGTAATTTTCAAAGTTAAAATTCCCTAAGGTATTAAACCAGACATTTTGATTCTTTATAATTATTTAAACTAGGTTCCTTTACTGCTGGTCAGATTTTTGGGCACAAAGAGCTCTCCTAGAGAAGTCATTAAGAATGTCGCACACGAGTTTTGTGACAAGTAGTAAGACAATAAAATGCATTAGTTTGCTCTCAAGTTACTGAATTCAGATGGTAAAGATATATTTAATATTTTTAAATGGTTGCTAAAGGTCATAAATATACTATTTATAAATCACTAACAACGATAATTTTTTGCATTTTATTTGTACGAAGGTACAAAGTTGATATTGATTTATGGAATAGCCAGTCGTGAATTTCACTTTTTTTGTACAGTGCAAATAAAGGAGCAATCTCTACAAGCTTGGATTCCCATTAATGAAAGAAATGATAGAAACTGCCAAGCATATTAGATACGAAAGAAAATGGTCTCAGGACACTAGTAACCTGTTAAGAGGAACTTTGGTTTATACATTACTGCATGTGAAAATTTTAAGGAAGGATTTAAGCAAGCAAAGTGAAGTGTATTTGCAAGTATAATACATATATATTGGCTTTATGTAGCAATTAATAATCTATGGCATAAAGCTTTACTTCTTCTGTCTTCCTTGGCTAGGGAGGAAGCTTGGATTTTCTGTCTCTTAACTTAATCTCATAAAAGAGAAGATATACAAAGTAGAATTACTTTGAAATTACTCTGAGTTACTGCACTGATTCAACCAGAAGGTGCTGTTAATTTTTTCATTATGTAACCATCTAAACCATCTAACCATCTCTGATTATGCATCTGAATTTCTCACTGTAAGATTAGAGTAAAACACTTATATATAAAAAATTCCCATTTTAATCTAAGACAGTAAAGTAACAGGATTAAGTTAAACTAATATCACGTCATTAACTTGCAAAAATTCCTATGATTTTAGAACCCCTAAAGATTTCTTTAATTGTATTTTTTTAAATGAATTTATGAGGCCAGGCCATAAAATGTCCCAAGAAAATGAAGTCTTTTGTTTCATGAATGCAAATGCAGTGTCATGACATCTAAGATACTAGACAATATGAATGATTGTAAGTATATTTTCATCATGTTATAAAAGAACATCACAATAAGTAAGGCAACCATTATCTAATTAAATTTTCTTTATATCTTTTTGTTAAACACCTTCTAGGCATTAATTGATTGTGAAGATTAAATACCTATTTTCATTCATAATCCACAATATCAATAGCAAATGGTTTTGAATTTTGTAGTATGTAGTCCTATTTAAAGTATTCCCTTTTCTTTTCCTTAACTGGTGTCTTCAAAGTCATGTAAGTAAATTAGTTGGGTTTAGGCAATAGCAAACTAAAAGCAGAAGTTTTTATAGCAATGATTTACAAGATGATCAATAACTCTTCTATGCACTGCAAAGAAAAAGCCTATGTAGTTTCTGTGGCATAATTATTTGAAAACTATTAGAATAAACCAGTGTACTGTGGCTTGTTTGACCAAAGCTATTTGGAATAGTTCAAGTTTTTCACAGCAAGTGAAAGACAGGCAAAACTCTGCTGTTACCTGCTTGGTTTAGCATCAACCAACTAACCAGCCAGTACATGTTTGACTCCAAGTTGGTTTGGAAAGGATGCACTATAGGATGGATGAATGGTAAAGTGTAATACAGAGAGACAGACTACTGGCCATAGGAAAGCACAGTTTCATTTGTTAAAACTCTGTACAGTACTTAAAAATCCCTCTACTGCTCTTGAAACATGTGGCCAGTATCTGATTACGTTCTGCTTGGGTTTTATTATAGGTCTGTTAATGCCAAGTTTTCCAGAATTATTGTCACTTGTGAAGAGAGTTCCAACTATTCTCAGCGTTTTGTGCTCTGCATTAGAAAAAAAAAAGGCAAGTTAAGTTTATCTAAGTTAACTGATGTCTTAAAGGCAGATAAATATCTATATTTCCAAAATATTTTTGATTTTGTAAGAGGATCAGTTTCTCCTTGAGAGATCTCCCTATCACTAATAAGATAAACCCTGTGTAAATCAGTC
>VXAY01001312.1:25102-41268 GCA_013399855.1 Oxyruncus cristatus | reverse complement strand
ATATATTTTATAATTTTATACATACATATATATATATATATATATATAAGGAGGAAAATGAGAATCCTATGGAGAAATCACAGCTAGGGGTAAATGTGATGAAGTTGCTCTCATACATTTTTAACTATCCTGTAAATTTATCACTTATCCTAGTTTGGAGGTATCCTTGCTTCATCTCAATAAAAGTAAGATTAACTGGTAGAAAATGCAAGCTTTTCTCATTTTATGATGAACCAACAAGAGGAGCTCATAGTTTTAGCCCAGTCCAAGAGACGTGACACAATTGGCATAAGGGAAGCCTGGTGGGATGAGACCTATGATTAGAGTGCCCTGTTGGACATTTACAGGCTCTTCACGAAGGATAAGCAGGGCAGAAGAGGCTGGAGGGTGGCATTTTATGTAATAGAAGGGCTAGAATATGTGAAGGTCACAGTTGGCAATGGCATGGTTAGGAGCCTCTGGATAAGAATCAAGGGACAAACAAATAATGTGGATGTCATTGTGGGAGTCTGCCACGGACCTCTCAGCCGCGACAATGATGCCGACTGTAGTCCCTTTGAGAAACTAAGGGATTCTTCCAAGTCATCTGCTCTTGTTCTTATGGAGGACTTGAACTTGTCAGAAATCACTGGGAACATCACACAGCTGGTACAACTTGGGCCAGAAGATTCCTAAAACACCTGGATGACAACTTTATTGAACAGGTCCTAAAGGAGCCAACGTGGAAAGAGTTCCTTCTTGGTCTGCTGCTTGTCTAGCTGCAAGTTTACTTTTTTGTCTATAACAACAGGTCTAAACCTGTGTCACAAGACTTGGAGCTTAAAAACATTTTAAAGTTTCTGAAAGCAAGAAATTCAAAGAAGAAAAAAAGTACTTCAAGAGACATACCTTTCATAGGGGAAGATATTTCTTAACATGCTCAGTGCTGTAGTTCAAAAAATAGGAGTGGAATAGGAAGGTGCAATTATGTCAGCTGCTGGGTTCTGCAACCCACACTGAAACTGGGCTCACTTGAGTTATGAGCTGCATATAGATACCAAAAACATGAAAGCAGGAGAAAGAAAATGTTAGTCAAAACAAGAAAGAGAGCTGCCCCAGCTAGGGAATGACTCCTCATATGATATAAATGGCAAGGTTTCTGTTTTGGTCCACTCAGAATATTCATCCAAGAAATGGCATAGTCAGTTTCTTCAAGAATCCATTTCATGGTAAGCTTGGTCTTTTATTGGCCGAGGGAAAGGAGGGGAGAGAGAAGGAAATCCCCCATTATACCTCCTCATCTGTACCTTGACAAAATAACTGTCTAAAGTAGGTTGATGGAGGAGAATTCCTTTCCCTGCACCTGAAGTATGCAGCTCACCTCAGTGTGGTGCATGTTCACCACGTTTCAGGAGCTGATTTCAACATCTGATTTGGACTTTTTTGGCTATCCACCTTCTGGCAGTGTAGCTTTGACTCTAACGAAGTGTTCAAGGTTGTTTTTCAGATGAGATTATATACATTCCTTGGAGGTTATTAATATTTTATTTTAGTACCTAGTTTAGTTAGCTAAATTAGCTGACTGATCTCCTAACGTTAATGGAGAAAGTGGCCCTTAAGGTGATTTTCAAAGTATCAGCCTAACTTAGACTCCGTGAATAGCCTCCTGAGGGGCTTTATCATATATCCATTGATACAGCTTGAACTTGAAATACTCATGCAAAAAAACCCTCATCCTTCATTCCTACAGTAATACTCTCAATATTTTCTAAAGAACTAAAGTTTAAAACATACCTTTGTTTCTATATGCACATATTAAAATGCCTGTGACTGTCAATGGCACAAAACTCAGTAGTTGGTTCTAACACCTTCTTCACTGTCCATACTCTTAATAATCTTAAAATTGTTGCTTCATGAAATTAATTCTTTGATGCAATAAAATACAGTTGATAATGGTACTCAGGTTCATGCCAAGGATCTGTTTCTAATTTGTATGCCTAAGAGGGACACGCCAGTGTGGAAAACTTTGAATTCTGACCCTTGAAGAGTCAACATAAACATTGTATTAGCTTACAATTGTACTTTATGCAAATTTATCTTTTTCTAAACTGATTCATTATAAATTTGCCCAAGCCTACTTTCTAATCTTGATGGATATATTCTAATTAGGAACTGACTTTTATCCCAAGTGACATAAATTAAAAACTTAGGGATAAATACACACCTAATTGACTGATGGCATGCTGAGGATATTTGATTTGCAGATGAGAGTTCATGGAGATTATGTGGTAGAAAGCTATGTGAAAACATATTGTTGTGATGTGGATTGTATTTTGCCCTGCAAAGACATAGTTATTTAATATTAGTGGTAGCTGAGTTGATTAAATCATTAGGTGTAGTTGATGTTTGCTGTATGCTGTTTGTTATGAAATTACCTCTGACATATATTACACAACATTTCCTGTTTATTTATCTGATTGCATACACATAGTTTCATCAGAGCTTTGTGAGCCTGGAGATACCCATGTTTGCTTAATATTTGACAAGCACGAATTCAAAACCCTCTAGGCTCACCAGGCCTGTTTCCATAATCCTTAATTGGGAAAAGTAAGCCTTGAGAGCTTCGAAATACCATGCTGAAATTGAGATCAGGGGCTGGCAACACTAACTGTCAAAACTTGCTGTGTAAGCCCACAAACAATAACACATAAACCCCTCCATGTACTATCCCCTCTCAATATTTGATTGATAGTCTACAAATATGCAGCTACAGAACAATTAGACTTTTAAAGTTCATTTTGAATTACTAAAGTATAAAATTCTGAGTTAATTTTATGTGGAAAACAAGAATAAACTCTTAATTATTTATAATATTTCTGAAGAAAAATATTGCTTTGCTATTTCCTCTCAAGTAATGGTTTATGTTGTTTTTCTCCTTAACTATCTGAAGGGAATTAATATAAACAAGTATTTGTGGTTTGCCAGATTACACAATAGGACTAGGGCTACAATCAGTAATTCATTTTCCTCTTCATCCATTTCAGCTGCTTTCCTGAATTCTGCACATTACCGAAGGGTCATATGGGTAGCTTTAAGTAAGAATAAGTCACATTGTAAGAAATGTATTTCCATATACATTCATGCTTTACTACATGGTTGTCTTTTCCATCTTTTTGGAAGGTCTTTCTGCACATCCTGCCACTGATTTGCAGGGCAGGTCTCTTAGTAGCTGTGGACTTAATAATAATTTAGAAGTTAAAAATTGGAGACTAGTTTAATGAAGGCAAGTAGAGTTTACACTGGTTTTATACTATTTTGCATCTTCTGATGATTTAGATTTATCTCAGAACAGTGATGGTATATGTTGAATAACTGGGAGAGGAGCTTGGGAAGATATATGTTTATTAAAAAGTGCTTTCTTCAAGGCACAGATAATTCGATTTGTTATGAGGAAGGAAAGAAATATTGTTTATCTTCCAAAACTCAGCTGGGCAAATACGTACTAAGCAGTGTATGTTGAAACAGTGTCGAAGCAGACATTTGACAGTGAGCTCCAAGTTGAAAAAGCTGCTGGCAAAGCTTAATTTTGGAGTATTCAAGGTTGCTTTTGGAAACACTCCCCAGAAGATTATTATTTAGTGTGCTGCAGTAAATGTTATGTAAAACGAAAATCTGTTGTCCTAAGCACTGCACAAAACACAAACCAAGGTATGAAGGCAAGAATTTAATGAGTTCACATTGCATTTAGGTGTGTTAGGATGACATTTTAATTGCATTTTGAAAAATATAACTTTTGGTCAGTCTCTCTTAAAATTTTTTGTAACATTCTGCTTGCCATTTTTTAATTCCCTCAGTTTCCTTTTAGTTGCATACATAGGCTGTGGCTATTTTAAACTAGTTTTGCTGTGTTAGGTACAGTATCATGTTATTTTTAAATGTATTTTGAAGTTGCACTGAAATTTCTTCAGCAGCTGGAAGATTTTTAGATGTAGAAATGTGACTTTACTACTATGCACAAAAATTATGATAAAGTAGGTAAGAAGCATAAGAATCTGCAGTTATGACAGAAGGAAGGCAGATGAGAAAGATGGTTTAATTTTTTTTTTCTATTAGATATAAGTTAAGAATATTACCCATAACACTACATAATTGAATTAGTATATTGAAATCTTGGTATTAAGTCCAAAGTCTGAGTGAAAGGCTTAGTGTTAAAAGGCTGCTAAAATTTAATTTTGCCTAACTGGGATTTGAAGGAAAGAACTGTTGGCTTATAGCTATGGGGGTATAAAAGATTTGTTCAAAGTGCGAGAATGAAAGATGAAGTCTGGTACACAAAAGATGTTTA
The DNA here is from genome assembly GCA_013399855.1 of Oxyruncus cristatus. NCBI lineage: Eukaryota > Metazoa > Chordata > Aves > Passeriformes > Cotingidae > Oxyruncus > Oxyruncus cristatus. The sequence continues at coordinate 36,944 of VXAY01001312.1, read as the reverse complement.
AAGTTGCTTTTTGTTTGTTTCTTTGCTTGCTTGTTTATTCGTCAGTTTGTTTTTTTACATTTATTTGTAATTGCCATTAGGCAAACCTCTACCCCAAAAACATCTGTGTTTCTTTCTGGAGTGATTTACCATATCTGAGCCAGACTTTTAAGCAACTGACAGACTGGATGAGGTGAAAGAAGCACTGAGGTGGAATGCCGACTGTCTCTCTGCTGCAGTTCTCTACAATTTGGTTTTGGTGTCTTTCCTCTCTGACTCACTGAGTGTAAGTCATCACTCTACCAAGTTGGCCCAAATAAATGTGATTTTCTTTTCTGAAGGATTTAAATCTTTAATTAATACTTTTGACATCTGTGATTCCAAAGACTTTTCCAAACACTAAAAAAAAATATCTCCCTTCAGACAGCTTTGGTGTTCTCTGCCACAACAAGAAGCTATAAATTGATGCTTAAAAAATTAAAAATAGCTTATTTTCTCAATCTATGGCATACTATACTTCTGTGTGCTGGCTGCTTAATGCAAACCAAATAAAACATATGAATATTCTAAAACCATTAGTATACAGGCCTTCTCTCACTGGTCTCTCTTGTTAACACTGGTTAGGTTAGCTAAACAAATGCTAGCATGTGTATAGTTAGTGAGTTCCCCTTCTTACATCTATAATACAAGTTTATAATGGAAGCAAAGCCATATAATATTTAAATCTGACATTTAGTGTTTGCCCTAGTAGATGGTCTTTCTTTTACTGAAGTGCCATTACTTTTATGTAGTCCATTTTCATTGCATTTAGTCCCATTTTAGTAATAATGCTTGCATGATTTACCAGGAAAATGCAATCTTTGCCCTGAATGGCACAGTGCAAGAAAAAATGGAAGCTGTTAAGAGGCTGAATGGCAAAAAAGTATTATTGACCTATGCTGGCAGCCATGTGTTTCAATTATTTTCAAGAATCCATTTGTCAAATAAGTGAAGCAATGTGGGACGTCAAGTTCAAGCTGGGGTTAGTGCCTTTCTACATCTGATATGATGTATCTTCTGTAGCCATTTAATTGAATTACCCAATTTATTTTTCAAGCAACAATGCTCTACCAAGAGCCATGACATTAAACAATTAAATACTAGTTTAAAAGTCTGCATTTTCTGTAGTTCATCATTTCTCTGCCTAGGCATTTCTCTGCCTAGGGCTGTGCTGCATTCAGATACAGTAAAATCTTAGTGTCTCAGGGAATACCCATCCTGTCCCAAATAGCAAAATTTTGATACCAGTATGCATGGAGAATGTGAATGCCCATTGCCTGGCAAGTACTGTAGAAGCTGCCCTCTTAATTTCTTAGGAGATGAGAAGAAGGATGCTTCAAGAGATTCTGGATTTCTAGGTTGGAGACTTGAAATTCAGAAAAGGGGCTCAAATCAAGAAATTGTTAGAAAAAGATTAAGGGAGAAGCTGGGCTAACTTGCAAAACTTAAACTTTTGTAGCACTAAGAATGACATAATCTTTGTTGTGTAATTGATCAAATAGCACAGGATTTGTGCTTTCCTTTTTTTTAGTTTTTATTGGAAATTTTTTTACCTGTAGTGCAGCTGTTTACTTGTGTGCTCATAGAGTGCAGTAGTCTGTATCCATATACTTCCACAAATATTTAAAATACTTTCACCAACCTTAATAAGAAATAAGTTGAAGTGCTGAGAGGTTTCTTTATTTCTTTGTGTTTTCCTGGTGTTACCGGAAATCAATTAAGATACAATTTTTAAAAATCTTAGAGATTTTCTTTTGTTATATACATATAGACACATATTTTGACATGAGAAGAATAATTACTGAAACAGAAGGAACAGTAGTGACTTATTTTTTTTTCAATTAACATTCAACAATTAAATTTTAATATGGTCAGGGAATTGTTCAGAGACTTTTGTATGGGGATACTGCACCTTTAATTATCTGCCCTCTGGTGCCAAGCCTTTTCTTTGAGTGCTTCAATAAAAGCTTATTGCAGCTAGTTATTGAGCAAATTAGTACTTGAGTTTTGGTGAAAAATGTCTTTATTAGTCCTAAAACCAGAGTCACTGTGCGTTCCCAGAAGGCGTGATTTTGTTTGATGAATAAATCTAGTAATTATCCTGCTGTTAGGGCTGTACTGCAAATGTCATAAGCAGATAAACAGAAGGAGTAAGCCTTCCGTAAATTCTCTAATTATCTATGTTGGATTACTTATTGCCTGCAGATGATTTATGAGCATATTGATATATACTTAAGTATTTTCATTTGAGTTCACGGATGCAAATAATTAAGGCACTAGTAATTTGCAAAAGAAAGTGGCAGGTCAGGGTCATCTCATTATAAAACTTGTGCTCATGTTCATGCTATAGGAGAAGGTCTAGGTATGAGCTCTTTGACTAGGCTTTCGCCTTTGACATCTTTAGGATTCCCATCAGTTTTTTTGTATAATTCCCAATTTTCCACAAATGAGTGTTAGACCTCGGCTTGCTTGGACACCACCACATCAAAATACAGATGACTGTCAGGCTAATTTCCAATACTCAACATGTATGTGAACCTGGAGAGCCATGCTGGAAGGTATTTAACTGATAATACTGAAGATGGTAATTTTCTTAAACTTACTATTGTTGTGTAAATGTTGAGTTCATACTTTTGCACCACATCATATTAAATCTTGTCATATCCCTTGGCACTGCCAGTGGCTGAAATAGATTTCACCTTTCTCTCTCAGAGAAGCACAAAGAACGTATAGAGCCCTTTATTTAGAAGCATATAGCTGTAAAAATTATTAAACAACCAAGACCTCTGTATGTTTAGCAGAGTAAGATCCTTTTCTCTGTTTCAGCTGTTAAGGGAAGTTTCTGCTAAATATTAAGGATATAGAGAATTTGCCTCTGACAGTAAAAAGCAGCTGAGTGAAACTACTGGAAAAGCAGGTGCTATACAATGTGTATGATACCTTAACTCTCCATGCATCCGGATTTTGTGTGTTGATATTTGCATGTGTTTCTCCTGTCATGGGCCTATTAATCTGCTTTATCTGTCTAATAGTAGGCAGAGGCTTTGGCCTAATGTGTGGGTGATATTTTCAGTTTTACTTAAAATTTGATGCAGTGGAACCAGCATGATTTGTGGGATAAGGAATTAAAGCAATATAAGTGCTGACTGACAAAAATCAGTATTTAGAACTATTGCAACCGCTTTTGCTCAAGGCTATTTCACAGAGTGCTCTTCTTCTGTTGTAATAACTATTTTAGTTATTTAGTTATGCTTTAGTAAGCATATTTGAAGAGACTTTAACATGGGGAGGGGAGAACTGACATTTACAAGTTTCTATTGATATATTGAATATTTAATCTTCCAGATGTACTCCCGTCATAATAACTTACATTAGCAGAACTCATTTTCAGAAAACCCAGTAATTGCATGAAGCTGGATCATCCTCAAATGATACAGTGACAAGTCTTAGCTGAAAATTCTTCCCAAAGTTTTAAAAGGGATATTTTGGAATATGCCTCAGAAATTATGATAGTGGCTATGGTGCTCCTTGACATGTTGCCTAGAGTTTCATTGTAGAGATAAGGAGAACAAAAGAATACAATAAAATAAAATACTATTTCTTTTCACACAACATTTGTGTTACATGGTGAGCTGATTTTGGACTTGTTTGTGGAAGTGTAGAAACGGGACAGTATTGACCTACCAGACACACATAAAATGGAAGTAAATGAGATAAATAATGTGACCTTGACACTGTCATTAGTCTACTCTAGGAAACCTGACCTTTCTGATAACTCCCTCTGGGCACAATAAACTTTGATGTCACTTTAATATCACATTGTTGCATAAACAATATATGGACTGGACAGAATTGCACTCTTTTCTTCCTAACACCTTCATACCACAGATCTGTTATCCGAATGAACATGAATTGTTGTGCTTTTAGAAGATTCTCCTTAAACTGAGTCTTCTCCTGCATCTGACTGACCTTACTGCCCACAGTTTGTTGCTTACAGTGTTTCTTTTGCAGTTTATGATCAAGCCTTTACTTTTTATTTTATTTTCAATATTAGCTGCTTCTCTACAGAGTTACAATACGTTTGTAAGAAAAAAAGATGTTTTATTGAGAAGATCAAAAGAATCAATGATTTTCAGAAAAACTTTCAACAATTAACTAGGGATTAAATGCTGAAAATCTGTCAAGCTACTGCTAATCAGATAAACCTCACTCTACCATTCAGTATTATTCAGTTTAAAATTGTGCATTAAATGTGACAGTGGGAATTATGCATTAATAGGTTATTTTATACAAGGGGTTTCTTAAATTGTCCAATTTCATATACTTAGTCTTGAAATTTTGACATAAGTTTTTACTAATTTCTTTTTATTTTGGTAATAACACTTTAAAATGTAGGATTTACATATATTTTTTATATATGTAGGATTTACATATATTTTTATATATATAGGATTTATNNAAATATAAATGTATTTGATTTTAAATCAATGAATGTCATTGAGTCCACTTTTACTTCAGGACTAATTATATACTGACTGTGTATTTGCAGCTAATAAGCTTAGATACTAGGGGAAAAATCAGTGAAAAAGATTACACCACAGATAATTAATAAAAATCAATTAGTTTGTTAATGAGTACTCTGCCATTACCCAAGGTGGCAGAAATCAGCTGGGGAAAAAACCAGCATCCCTGAATAGGACATTTTAGATGCCTGAGATCTGCTGAGAATTTCAAAGGAAATGAATATGAGAGGCAGTACTATTTGGGTTAAAACTAGCCAAAATTCATCTTGAGATTGCAGGTCCTCTAGCTAATAAATCTAGTAAAAAAGGGATTCACCTTTAGTTTATGCTATAAACCGTCTTCTGATGCCTAAAGTACATTGCTCAGTGCCCTGTATTAAAAACAAAGCCCATAGTTGTAAATGTCAGTGAATAGGATGGTTAGAGCTCTTGCATCTCCTCGCTTTAGTGGAAAAGCTGGAAATACCCATTACCTCTTAGATGACTTTAGGGATAACATTTTGCATTCAGATATATAAATGGCATAAAGTCAAACACGATCTGGCAGCAAATGCAAAATGCCTTCAAAAAGTCCATGGACTAAAATGGAAAAGTTCAATGGCAATGCTTATCCATTTGTAAGTATACTTCTGTAATGAAAATTCTGTAACATGTTTCCATCACCTTTCTTTTACTTTGACTCTCATTGTTAGCTCTGGCTAATTAAATCGAACTCTATACAGAACTCAAAAAAAAAATTATAATCCATACACATATTGTCATTCCACATTGTTTATTTTTGATGTCTTGGGTAGTTATATCTGGGCAGAAATAAGCAAGAGGGAAGAAAGTTCTTGGATCTGGAATTATTGTATATAATCCAAATTTTATTATTCTTATAAGAAAGCAATGGAAAATAACGATTCAGAGAAAATTAAAATGTTCATGCTACCAGAAGTCAAACTCTCTATTGATCAAGACAAATGTACACCATAACAAGAGACTTCCTTATTTTTAAAATAGTGCCGATGGTTATAAGCTATTGCTTTTAAGAATATTTTCTGTGTGAGAGGAGAATTTCTGTCCTGTGTACAGTACAGACATGAGGCAGATAAGTATAGTATTTTTATTTAACTACAGTGCTATTATAAATCTAGTGTTTCTTATTTAAAATACCTTCAAACATACAGTTCGCCAACCTGATTTGGGAAATTTGCCATGGAGTTCACTGTGAGCAAGATGCACAGCGGGTCATCTGAATGACTTGAAGTCCTATGAGATGACTCCTGAAACTTAGTTTGTTTCAAAAAACATTGTGAATGTAAAGATTTCACGTGATACAATAGAGAGACAAATGCTTTCTCCTGCTTTTGAACCATTGGAAAGACTTTGCAATGTCTAAACTTCTGGGTTGGGACTCAAGAATAATTCTGTACCCTGCTGACTTCCTGGTTTTCATTATTTCTGTGTATGTAGGCTTTCCTTTACTTGTATCACAATATTTTAAATCTTTCTTTGAAAATCTACTTTTAGACAATATGAACTGCTTTATCTAATTGAATTGTACTTAAAAGAATGCTTCGGTTTCTGTTCGCTTTCTTGACTGTGTTATCTAAAATCTGATGAGTTCTTAACACTAGGATAGATTACGTTGTTTTATATGACCATGAATTCTCTGAATAACCTTTTAAAAACTACTTGTCCATTTAAACACATAAGCCTAACAGATAAAATACCGTGGGCATGACTTCCTCATTACACTGCTTGCCATCACAAGCATTTTCTGATTAAGCTGTGTACCTGTGGCAGGTAAATGCTGTCAAAAAATAATCTTTGTGTCAAGTTAGGGATTTAGACACACTTTTTATAAATACAGAGGAGAGAAGTTCCATATTTACATAATTATCTCAATTTCCATACAAAATGTCTCAGTTTTGAAGAACCTGTGCCAGGTGTATTGCTTTTCATGTATAACACATTGTGGAAGCAGTAGAAAGTTGTGAATGATTGTGATCTTGGAAATGCATTGTACACTTAACTTTTTTAGTGGCAGAGTTAAATTTTACATTTTTAACCTCCAGTAATCGAGGAAGCAGTGGACTACAGTGTGATTCTTGGCGCTCATTAAGCCTTGATTACCTTTTCCATCAACAAGCAGGAGCAGGTCCTTGGCATTTATTAGCTATTAATAACTATCTGAGGACAGTGAAGTACAGCACCTTGTGTTATTAGACGCTGCCTATTCAAGCTTCAAGAGGTATCAAGCTGAGAGCGTGCAACAGAATGTATCAGCATGATTAATTTCAAAACTGAGACCACAATTTGCCTTATTATATATTGTTTTTTCAGATTTATCCAAACTTCTCAGTGGTCTGTTTGTGAATGTTCATCATACTTTTTTGCTATTTGCATGCATCATATAATGTTCTCCAAACTCATTAGAGATGATAAGGTTATAGTAGTGTTAAATGAATAATATTATTCTTAATTTACATATCTTGATATACTATGCTTAATAGTTTTTATTAATATCCTAGCAAACAGTTTCTCTTAACAGTGTGGATATTTGAAATGAAGGGTTTTGAGGAAATTGCCTGTATACATTCTATCTCTCTGGCTATAGAATATAGATTCAAAATATATCCTGATTGTACATTATTCTTCATGTGTACAACTGCATGTGTTACAGAACTAATAGCAAGAGCATCATGGCCTGTGATTTGTAAATGAGGAGGGTTGGATAAAATGAACACTGTTAGATCTAACTGAAAACAAATCATAACAACATTTTTCTAGCTGTGATAATCTCTGGGGGAAAAAGGGGAAAGTTTTTTATAAAGAACTCATATCCTTAACTCTGTCTTATTTTGGGAGTTGATACAGTTGGAAAAGTAATACCTTGGAATGTTAGTTCTGATGGTCCTTCATCCCTTACAGTATCGTTCTGCCCAACAAGCACTACTTCTTCTTACAAAGCTTACAATACTAGAGTGCCTTATTTGTTGCTTTGTTGAGTATTATTTCCTCAGTTTATGATCAATATCTGAAAAGATATGACTGTGATTTCTGATGACTGTTTCACTGCTTACATTTAGAATGAAGTTTAGTTCACTTAAGGGTTTTCTGTTTCTCACTCCACATTAAGAGGTTTTTAGACACAGGTATACTTCCTGAGCCTCTGGGGAAGTGCATTTCTAAGTTTAAAAACATTCTTAAACCTTGCTGAATTGAAGCCTGGTGGCTAATACTGATTTTCTCTGCTTTCTCCTCTCCCAAAAGAAAGATAACAGCCAAACTACTGATCAACTTTTGGACAAATTGTACCAAATACAATCACATTCAGTTCAAGGTATATGTTGAATTAAAAATTTCATGTTGTGCTATTTTAGTAGATGACAATGAATACCATGTTTTGCTGGGGTTTGTGGTTTTGTGAGGTTTGTTTATTTGTAAATTTGGGTGCTCCTACCATGGGTTATTGATAAGAATCACTTTTCTGGTTGCAAGCAATATATTAAAGTTAGAATATCACTTTGAAGGAGGCTGCTTTAGAGTTGCAGAGAAGGAAATTGTGGAAGTTACAAGGGGAGAAACTATGAGCTTAATGCAGTTTCCAGTAGCTTTCCTTCTAGACATGCCCAAATTCTTCCTTTTTTTATTAAATTCTATTCCATTTCACTAACTGGGGTTATAGTAAGTCAGTTCATCCTGGTGTGAAAACTCCATATTTTTGCCTCTGGAGATGTTCTGGCAACCTTTCCTGCATCTCTGGTAGGGTTGGGGCTGAAGGTGGGGAGCAGCAGGGACACAAAATTTGTTTCTGATGGTATTTTGAACGTCTAAGCAGAAAGACTGGAAGGTGAATCAAGAAAAAACTTGTTTTAATGTACAATCTCATGAGCTTTCATGCTTTTTAATATTTAAGATTTAAAAATAGTGCACAAAACATAACACAACTAGTTTTTACCTGTTGCTGTGTAAGTAGAGTCTTTTTTATACTACACTTTTTTCATTCTATTTAGCTCAAATTTTGCAACACCAACTCTAGCTCCTTTAGAGAACTGTGGATTATATTTCAGAGGGGAACAGTTAAAACAAAATAAACTTGTACAGCATTTTAATGATGATGTGTGGAACATTAAAGTTCAGGGCCCTTCTCTGAATCAAAGAGTGATAGAATTTACTTGAATTCAGGTTTTTTACATCAGCTGCCTGCTGTATATGTGTTTTGGACAGAGAGTTTGGGGTGTTAGTGGCAAACACACCAGTCACAATTACGTTGATCATTTTGTAGTATGTTTTTCAACCCAGAAATCCTAACCTGTGCATAAGGAAAGACTGATCAAAACTTACACACTGAACACTCTAAAATTAGTTTTGACATCTGAAAAAATCTGTGCTGAACAAGTTCCCAATTCTTCTCTAAAGACAGTGAATTTTAACTACTTCACAAGACTTTGAAAAGTAAAGTACTGACCACCTAGAATTGTGGTTCAGCAGCATCTAAATAAACAACATCAGCAATTTTCCTTCTTGGCACAGATCATGTTGGTAATTTGCCGTATTAGTTATTGAGAAGAGCAGCAATTATTTTCATTTATTTTTGTCAGTTTACCAGTTCTAGGACTAAAGTTTATCTCTTCTGCTTTTCTCATAGGTTTTTGCAATTGTTCTAAGCTATTAATTCTCTTCATCTTCATCCTTCACCTCAAATAGAGGACAAACACCTTCCTCAAAGAAGCTTGTGAATCCCAGGTTTTTACATCTGAAGTCCTGCACCTCAGATTATGTGCAGTTGAGTCCCAGGTCTCCAACACAGGAATATATTTTTTTCTTCTCTTATTTAGCAATGACTTCAGATTTTATTAAGAGATTGGTATGTGCTTAAAGTAATAAGAATGCTCTATTGGCCTTCGGTGTTTCTGGTGCTGCCAACGTACTTCATCAAACATTAAATCTGTATGATACAAAGGTAATGTGCTGATACTTACAGCTCAGGAGTAACAGGAACATGACCATTAACAAAGAGCAAAGCCATGCCTGAGCAAAGAAAAAACTATACCAGCATTTGTAAAAGCTGACTTTAAGAGAAATTGCTTATGGATTCTCCATCTGTCAGTGAGAGTGCATAAAATTCTGGTTACGTCAATGTATTAAGATATAGCAGAAATTAAAATGAAAGCAGGACAAGGAAAAGGTAAAGTGAAAGATTTTGCTATTAGGCCATTGCTTTGATCATGAAGTTTCAAATATATCTATCATCCTACATCTGTGAAGCTGTATTAAAAGGTTAATGAAGTTTTGTACCTTTTGGACTTATTATACCTAAATTGCTGTATCAGCAAATACCGGGAATTTAGCACTCCATGATTTATCGGGAAACTGGTACTGTAAAAGACTAGAAAGTCATAGAATTTACTTTCAAATATATCTTAAGACAGTTCTTAGAGGACTAACGTGTTAATATTGTTGCAAATGGCTGTGCAATACTCCTCATATTCCTGGGGGCAAAAGAGTCTTTTTGAAAAAGAAACTTTCATGTTTTGGCAGCTCTAGTGCTGTGATTTATATACAACTTGTAGACCTTAGCAGCAAATGCTCATCATTTTAACGGTTTCAGCAAGAGAACTGGTTTGCATCAGTCTTGTAGTGTGAGGCTCATATCATAAGACTGTGCATGTAATAGTGATACTGTCATATGTTAAATGAGCATAGCTTGAAGTATTATTTTTTAAAAAATTGAAAGGTTGTGGCAGTAATAAAAAGGTTGAATGGTAATGTCTCTAATTGAACAGTAAGGCCTCTTTCCTATTAAGTCACTCTTTCATCTGTCTTTTTAATTATTGCATTATCATTTTGCACTGCAGTTCACAATGAAACGACCATTTGTGTTTAAGTGAAAGCTAATTATTAGGACTGAATTATTGTGCAGTTTATTGATCCCTATGGTGGATTAAGGGCTTTAAGTTCGTCTAGACAGAATAGTTAGCAAAATGACAAAAGGAAACATATAAGACCCTTGGGAAGAATCCCCACGCTCCATAAGCAATTAATGCCTGCCAGGTAATGGAATTTAAGTTTATACTAAATCTAGCAGTGCTTTGACATTTCAGCTGCCTTATAAACACATTAGTCTAATGAATTAAGACTTATGAATTGTGTTGATACACAAGTAGGAGTAGTTGCAAATGCAAGATATTTTTAGCCCTCTATTGAAAAATGGATACATTTCGTTCAGAATTTGATGAAAAATGAAATGTGCTCTGTGTAATGTTTATCTCTGTTCACCTTGCTCTCTGTTGATGGATGTGCATTAACAATTTCCATTTCCCGAAGAACACTAATCTTTCTTATGGATGTGAAAAATATGCACTGAAAAACCAAGGGGAAAAAAAAATCACAAAAAAACCCCCAAAAAACACCACCAAAACCAAATACAGTACTGCTGAGTAAGAAACTGAAGAGGCTATTCATCTCAATCCAGTGCTAGGCAAGTTTAAAAGCCATCTGTCATTATCTCGATGGGAAAACCCCAGTTTGTGCTAAGTCTAAAGCCTTTTGTTATTAATAAGTACATGTCCCTGAGTGGACTGTGAACAGATCAGACAGAGTGGTTTTACTGAGTCCTCTTTTCTTATGCAACTTTTTGTCCATAAGAGCTCTGTTATCAAAGACTTCCCAGGCAATATGCCAGCCAGGAAATCTGTTCAAAGGAAATAAATTGCTTTTAATGACACATTATAATCCTAGGACTTTGCTTCAAATACTTTATTTTCTATAAACGTTTCTGGTAAGTCTCTTTTTGGATTTTTTACTTTGAAATAATTATTTGTTGTTTTTTTTCCTCCTAAATCCTGCAAAATTGACATTTGGGAAGATTGGTAAAATGTGGTTCTCTTAAGTAGAACACAGGATCAACACTCAGGACATGGATGCTCTCTCCTTGATTCTCTTTGTGACTTGCTCTCAACATCGAACTACTCAGTTTGGGGTATGTCTCCACTAGAATCCATGCTTTGGATCTCCCAACATTTCTGAGAGGGATAATTGGCTTGAGAGGCAGCCATGCTATGTGATGCCTGTTCAAGACCTGGTTTGCATCTACTCAACATGAAGGTGACTGGAGAGACTGCAAGCATTTGTTCATATGGGGAATATGTTGTCTGCTTCTCTTCCCATTACTGCTGTCTTTTTCTTTTGAATGAATAGCAAAGCTTTCCAGACTAAAAGAAGTCTTCTGTTTTGCTCATAATTGTAGTGTGTCATTGACTTAATGGTGATACTGCTCTTAAGATAACTTCAGTCCATGGGGTTGTAACTTT
>VXAY01001312.1:0-17635 GCA_013399855.1 Oxyruncus cristatus | reverse complement strand
AAAGAAAAAATAGAAGGAAAAAAAAGAAAGGATGTGTTGAGGAAAAGGGTTCATTTAAATAGTTCTAGAAAATTAACTTGAAGTAGTTGTTCCAAACATGCTCAGCTTGAGGACTGAGCTTTCTACAGAACCAAGTTTTGCAAAATCATGACACATAAGAAGAATACATCTTCTGTTTCACTTTATGCTGGACATAGACAGTTATCTTCAATTTAGAATAGGAACAGCCAGGCCCCTTTGTGGTATTTCCTAATTTGAAGAAAATCTCTGGAAAGTTTCTTGAAAGGAGGCATAGGTAGGATTCCCCCATCAGAATTCAGTTCTAATCCCAGAAAAGGTGGGTCCTCTTCAGTAAGTGCAAATCTCCACCAGGGTAAACACCTCCCTGAGCAAGTGGAAACAGTATTGAGAGTTGTTTTGAGGTGTTAAATCTTAAAATTGAATCCTAAGGTAGAAAACTACACCAACAGAAGACATTCACCCCCAAAATGGAGGCCAAGACTAAAAGAAACTGAACGAAAATAAGCAGGGGAAAAAAAAAAAAAAAAGGATACCATGCTGAATATTTCTTTGAACTCAGACTCTCATTGAAAACCTTTAATTTAAAGGACCTCGACTAACACTAAGTAGATGTTAAACCCCCCCCAGAAATTTTCACTAGCAATGGAAAATATTTGCAGTATTTTCCAGGCTATTCCTAAATTCTAATCTAAGGGTGTGAGCCACAGCAAATTTGTTCGAGATCTTCCCTATGGCAAAAGTGTTTTAAATAGTGGTTATAGGTAATTTTGTGAATGTTTTAACACTGAAAGTAGTAATGGAATAGTTGCAATATGTAACACATTTTCCTCCTATTATTTCCCTATTTTCTCATTTGACTCTAGCTCTGATGCCACACGTGGCCAAATTATGTTTAATTTTACCATTGTAAGAGTATGGTGATGTACCTTAGCAATAGAAAGTTTTGAATTTAAACTGTGAATAAACCAATGCTTTGAACCGCTTAGAATGAATACTTTTTTCGGTAAACCAAATCCTTAATGTCAAAGATTGAACTTCACTCTTAACTCCTCATTTTCTATGTTGTCCAAAAGGTCTCCACTTACCCTCTCTATAAATAAGTAAGATAGGAGACAATGTTCTAGTTTTCTCTTGACTCCTTTACATTCTCGATATTTCCTTTACTTTTTTAGTAATTTTTATGTGAGACCACATCATTGTTTTATTCCTGGTTTTGGAGAGTGCTAAACTGCTATCTGCCCCCCCGCCCCCACCATGAGAACTGCCTCTGTGCTTCTCCTAGTTATGAAGGAGGTGGCCCTGTAACATACTTATTTCTCACCTCCATGAGTTAATATGGGGCTCACATTTGTTTATGAAAGCACAGTCATTGTTATGTTTTTTTGAAGTGGTATCCACTTTTCCAGGAGGAAACACTGGTAAGGATCATGTATGGGGAAATTTCTAATCATGCATCTAACCACGCATCTTTAAATGATAATAAACAAATTGTTTCTGAGTTTTAATTCCAGCCATTTTAATTCCAGTCTTTTTGCTGTGGTCTATCAAAGCAACATTTGACGATCTGTAGTGTTTTAACTACACTACTGACTGGAGAATTGAACTATCAAGTTATGAATTTCTTTTTTTTTTTTTACCTACAAAACTTCAAATTCATATCAGGATGTTTAACTTTTCTGTACAAATGTATGTGCTCTAAATATCTTTTAAAGTAAGGTAAACCACTAGCCTAAGCATGCCCTTACCTTCCTTTTAACACCACAAAATGTAAATCTTTATTTGTTTAAATAAATAAGTGCAAGTGAACACATGCATCTCTCTTTGAGGTGAGTCATATAGATGTTTCTAAATCTATGTGGGAAGACATATCATAAGCTTTTTGTCTTTTTGAAGAGGTCTCTGCACTAACATTATACTTTGATTTGTTTTAGCCTGCCTCACACAGTCACTTGTTTGTTTGCATTCAGTCCAGGTGCAAGTTGAAACTGGTAAGAGCTGGCAGTATTTGTTTTATTGTGAACCTTATTCAACCTGATATTTAATTATGTTTCCGTTTGGATTTGTAATGTGGTTTAATAGTTTTATTTTACTCCTGTGATTATTTTCTGTTTGTTCTAATTTCTTTTAGGCTCTTTCTTGACCTTGAGGTGAAAAAACACAGAAGATGTATTCCCTCAATTTAATGCCAGTCTGAGGTGTTTCTCCTGCATCATCAGATCAATGAAAAGTAAATAGCCTACACTTCTTGTTTCACAGTGCAGTATTGATCTTTCTTCGGCTTTTGCTTTCCTTTTTCCCTGCGTCTTGTGTCTTTCAACCCCTGGGACCAAAGTGATTGCCATAGATTGGACAAGCTAACAAGCGCATGATAAGGAACTAGTGTTTTGTGGTATACTCACACTCTCATGCCTGGTATATAAAGCCTGGACCTCTCCGCATTTTAAGAGAGGTGCCATTTTGTGTATGGCACAAGTCACTATGAAAAAGAGCCACAGGGAAGGCACAGGAGCAGCAGAGGATTTTATTCTCCACACTGATCTTTTATTCCTACAGCTGGTGCCAAGCTGGGTGAGGACATTACTCCTCTGAAAAGTAAGACAAGTAGCCTGTGGGGAATGCCAAAAGCTGCTTTTTTCTTTGGCAATGTATGGGATGGTGGCAGCCCGTGGGTAAGTCTGAACTTGATCTTATAATGACCGTGATATGTCTGTCAAGTCCTATCTAAATTTGGAGCAGCAGAGACCAACGCAGAAAGTTTGAGAGATTAAATGAATATATACAATTTCTAGTTGGAAATGAAACAGTCGGCATCATGTAGTGAGTATATTTCGTAGTTTAACATTGGACTGAGGAAAGATGAAGTCAGTATTTTATTTAGTAAATGAACTGAATTAATCTAGTATCTTTGAATGGGATGGGATTTCTATGTTTTCTTTTTTTTCAAAATGTTGTGAAAAATATTTTCCCTTTAAATTTTAATTCAATGGCAAAAGCTTGGGTTTTAATGCTGAGGAATAGTGCCTGTAGTGTCTAGCTGTCCTGAAGTATCCTACATAGATTAAGAAATCAAATCTCTTTCAATTTTGTCTTTGGGCCCTGAACTGTGCAAAGTGATGTCTGGTACTGAAAAGTGGTCAAATAAATAATTGATATTATATTACATGCTATGCAGTGTATTGCTTCTTTCAGGGAGATAGGTATTTGTGCTGTGCAGTTTAGAAGTTTTCTGATGTTGCTTTAGGTTTGTGAGAATGCTGTTCCTGTCTCTAGCTGCTTATTAGTCCTTAATGCTTTGGATTGCTACCATATTATTCTGTTGTAAATCAGTCTCATGTAACTTTCCATGTACTTGATTACTGAGTGTATATTCACTCAATATAACATGTTCCAAAGTAGTACATAGTGTATATATTACTATATACTATATATACTATAAGTGTATACTATACTATCTATATTATAAAAGAATTTATACAGTCTGTAAATAATACTTTCTATTTTAGCTCCAATCCAGTAAAGCCTAAGGGAGTTGTTTATTATTCTTAGTATTATTAGTATTAGTATTTTTTTGTCTATAGCTTTGCATCTGTGGACATGTTATTTTTACCCTGTTACAGTAGCTAGTGTGAAGCCTTCTGCACTAATACAATAGTAAACTGAATTCTGTATTGTTATAATATTATTAACAGTGCAGTGATATATGAGTTTCATATTTCCCATGCACACCACTGCAATGCGGTTTGTTGGCAGTATTTTCAGCTCTACACTTTTATAATGTGAATCTTTGTTGTTTAATGTGTTTTTAAGAAGTCAGTGTACACTACACAAATTTTGCCTAATGTACGAGCTATTCTATCTCTTTCTAGTTTTATGACATTTTACACTTCTTGGAGCTAGATGATTGTTCTAACCCAAGCTATTATGTAATCCTTAGGGTAACCCTGCTGCTGATTTGAACGCTATTAATTTTCTATTATAGTGTGCTAAAGATGTTCTACAGTGTGAAGCTCACCTGCATTATTGAGTCAATGACCAATTGCAGAGTTACTCTGTGGCAGTTGGAGCTTAACTCAACCCTTTGGGATCTCATTTATTATTTGCAGATATTGATTCTGGAAAAAGAAAAAGCTAAGATGTGTGAATCTAATACTGAATTAGACCTAGCCTACAGCTGTTAACTCCTAATGGTCTGCTTACTATATGTGTGTCAACTGAAGCTTGTGTTTCTTTATGTTTTCATGTACAATAAGCTATTTGCTGCTACTTCATAAATATTTAAAGTCCTCTATGCAACCTGCTTAGTCATATGGCATCAACTCAGATACCTGCTATATTTAAATTGAGTTCAGTCTTAATTATTTTCGTGATTCCATATTAATAGAATATGGAAATTAAGAAAATACTTTAGGCAATCAGGTTTAGTGCTATGTTTTGCATAATTTGCACTAGAAAATGTATATAAAAATATGTTTTAATTCCCTAGGGTCAAAAGTGCTCTGTGTTTGTGAATTTGTCTTCAGGACAAGGGCTATAGTTGTATAACATAAACTAATCAAGTAAGGATATAATCTCACATTTACTTCTGTCATATTACGAATATGGTGACTCTCCAGCTCCACTTCTTGCTATAATGACTTAACATAATCATAGCAAGAATCATGGTAAGTACTTTTTCTTTTTGCACTCCATTTTGTTCTTCTCTTTCCCCACTAATTTATCTGAAAATAACCTAAAAAGATGCTGGAATTTTGGGGGAGCTGATTCACTGATGTTCCATACTCACCTAAATGCCCTTTATCATGGACACTAAAACTCTACTAAATCAATCATCATCAATTATTTGATAAGCACCAAATCAGTAATAGATGAGGTTCCATACAAAACAGAGAAATGTATATCTTTTAGATAAGAAAAGCACAGGAAGAAAATGAGGGGAAAGGGGTCTTGGAAAAGCCTGGTAGATAAAACTTTCCAATATTCCTCCGAAAAGTGGTTGTTAAAAAACCTGGTTACTACAGAGGCAATATTGTCTGGCAGAAAAGTGGAGTATTTTGGTGACTCCACTTTTAGAGACATACCACTTCCCATTTTTAGTCTATTTTAAGACTTCCTATATTTTTTAATTGATTATTCACTATGAGCCTTCTATAGTCCAAAGCTGTCTTACATTACCTAGTCTCTCTCAAGGGCAAGCAAAGATTTTTTTTTACACTGTAGTTTATGCACTTATTAATATTTAGATAGGAAACAGGTACAAAGATAAATGCAGTTAGAACTGGTACTGCCCCAGCAGGTGGTAGGGAACATTTCTGCTCCAGTGACTTTAAAATTCTGTTTACAGTTAAGTAAAGGATGAAGATAATTGGTAATAAGAGAGAGCAAACAGCTCTTTCACAAAGTATCTTAAAAATAGCTTTCCTGCAGTTCAATCATCATGTTCAAACTGGCCTTCTGATTTAGTTATTTATTATAGGCAATAAGAAGGTATCCTTTTTCTGACTCCAAATACAATGTCAAAGGCCATATGGAAACATAAACCTGAACATTTCCTCAAACCGAGGAAATCGGAATCTGGGATGGGAATTACATTTAAAATTAATCATTCTATTTATGATTAAATCATGCAAATGTTTAAATTATGCTAACTAAATGGAATATAATAAAAAGGCATCTTTTAGTACATATAAATATAGATGTGAATGTTATTTGTAATTTTTTTCTGTCCTTTTAGATACTTAAACTTAGGTCCTCTTTTTTAAATATGGTGAATATACTTTATATTCCATTTACAGACTGACAAATACAAAGAGATCCTATTCCTGTGCTCTAGCACTACTTGAGTAAGGTCCTGCAACACTCAGAAGACTAATCTAACAAGATTCAAAAGTACATGAGAGGTGACAGATTTTTATAAGTTAAAGACTACTTCATGAAGTGGAAATCAGCAATTTCAGCACTGAAGAGACATCTTTAGTGTTAGCTGGTACAGCAAGCAAGGGACAGAAATAGAGTATACTTAGTCTCAGAAATCCTATCCAGGTTTGCAATGCCTTTCAAAATTATGCTGCTGCAGGTCAGGTGGAAGCACACTTGTCAGCCTGTTAATGTAGCAATGCAAGAATGCACAGTAATCACAACAAAGTGAATAAAGCATGAGAAAAAATCAGCCAGAGGGCAAAATTAGTACAGCCTGGTCGGAAGTATGTCTATAAACATTAACACAAGTTCTGCTAAAGACTTGTTGGCAAAGGTGTTGGAGAATTATCAAGGAATGCTACCTGAAATTTCATGAGTCGCAGTGGACATGGACACATCTAACCTTGGTTAATTGTCTGCAGAGTGCAGCTCTAGGCTCTGATGTCCTGCTCTGGATGGGGGATAGTGCATTAACACGACTAAGATAAAAGGTACTGCTCTCCCTTTGTGGGTTTTCCAACAAATCTCTGACCCAATAAGCATGCATACAGCTACTGTACAGACCAAGAAGTCTCTTCACAAAGTGAAACTATAAAAGTTTTCTCTTTTAAATGATCCAGAAAGCTATTACTCTTTTCATAAAAACCTAGTGATGAGAACACTTGCCTACAACACGTTTGTGTATATACTCAGTTCTCTCCTCATTTAGATGTTGAACATGTCTCTCGGTGAATAATTTGAGTACCAAGACCTGGGTTATTGAGATGAAGTCCTGAAGAGCCTTCCATAGGATATAGAGGATCCTATGTGGCCCAGCAGTGCAGAGACTGGGTGCACTTCTGCATTTCTGAAAGAGGGATGAGAGATGTATGGTCCTGGTGCCTCATAGTATATCTCTGTGTATACATACTATATATTCCACCCATAAGGGTGGAACAGATACTATAAGTAGGTAAAAGTTTGCATTCCATATATGGAAAGAGCAACTTAGATTTGTTAAATACAAATAGATTTTAAAGAATTTAATCCCCCACAGCAATTTTCCTCAGGACTAATTCCGATCTAAACCTTTTGCTCCAAAACAAATTATTAAGTGCCTTAAAAATGTTTTGAAAACATCAGCACTGTCACTGGTAAGACCACCAGCTTTTCCCTAATGGCTGAGAAGGGTGAACTCTTCTCCAGATGTTTTGAAAGATGTCTGACAGCAATAAAAATCATGCAGAATTTCAACCTGAATAGTTTAACTAAAATAAAATTTTCTTACAAGCTGAAAACCAGTTACTATGTAAGCATTAGAGAATTCGAAAGAAAAGAATTAATGCTTTTTAACTCCTCTAGCTACAGTTACTTCTTTGAATGGAAGAATGTGATCAAGTATTTAGAAAAGCATTTACATTGTAGTGCATATGGTCAAACATTTTTTAAATTGTTTCTAAACATACACTTAAAAAATGCAGTTTAATGTGTGATAGCCATGTTTGTAAAGCAACTAACCCTCAATAAAAGCTACTTAGTAAAAAAATTATTATGTGGGATGATGAGAATTCATTTCCAAAAATGTGACATAGTCCCCTATTTATTTCTTACTTTGAAATTACTACCTTCACTATCACCACAAAAAGTTCAATTAAAAAAAAAAAAAAAAAAGTCTGAGCTTAGTGTGTGTTCAGCTGTTAGGGCTTAGAATGCATACAGTGATTTTTAAAGAACTAATGTTTGATATAGATTTCATTACCATATTTATATAATGAATTTACCAAATTTTATATGATTTCAAGCAATAATAACATAGTAGAGGCACTTCTTCCCCATTTCTCCTGTTCACAGAAAGATAAGGGACCTCCAAACTCTACTCTAATCAAAATGAATAGAGAGCCACCGGAGACAAGTATTCTGCTGGATACAAGCAGATCCAATGTGCATGATTGCCTTGCAGATTTTTTCTTCTTGAAACTTTTTTTTTTTTTGCTTATGCTCTTAATTCTCATTTTTAATGTCAAAAAAGAGGAAACTTAAAACTAAATTTATGAAATAGAGCTAAAAGATAAAAGTAGAAAGTCAAAAAAGTTTCATATTACATCCTTTTACCCATTCTGAATCTATACATATATAATTCCGGCAAACAGTCAGAGAACACAATAAAATAGTATTTAACTAAGACTCCTTGGAACATTTTGAGTGTTCAGATACAGTAAGCAATTAAAAAGCCAAAGAGAAGGACATCTCTTTCCCAGTTTCTGACTATTTCTTAACGAGATGAGACTGCTGCCCAGTGCAGACCAGCAGTGCTGGAGTGGATCCTAGCATGCTGGGGATTCAGGGAGTGCAAACTGGGCAATGGTGGGAATTTCAGCACTCAGGCCTTAATAACAAGAAGGATGTAGTTCATTAATAAGATGGTTACTGAACATCTTGCTTTTATCTAAAAATCGGGTACTGTACTCCAAAATCACACTGACTCCTGACAGAGGAAAAAGAAAAATAAACAATGAGAGTATAAAGCAAGAGACTGATTACATTCAAAATTTCCTGATTGTATTTTTGTATATCCTACTTCCTGTCTGAGGCAAGTTACAATTCCTTCCATTGCAACCTGTTTCAAAGACAGAGAGAATATAAGACTAGTAATATGTAACATCAAAGTACAGTTTATTTAAATTATTACACTGTTGTTCTAAACTTCAGAGTATACACCTGAGCTTCAGAGTTTGGGGTCAGCATTCTTATTTGGATATTTTCTTCAGCACTTACCTTACTACAAATAATACTGATGAAGTATTCCCTTCTATATGAACTCTATTTTTCCTTTCTTCTTGTTTAGAAAAATATTATATGCTGAATTACAATGTATAGTGATCTGAGCCACAGTATCTGTTCCAGGTTAGTCAAGGCCTTGACAAAATTAGATTATGTAAGGGTTTAATGAAAAGAGCTGTAGCCAGAGCATTTACAAGAGCCTGGCTGACATATTAGTTGCTTTTATATATCTTGAGGCAATAGAGATATTTTTACATGATAATGTCCTCTGCTCTTGCTTTAGTTTGTAATTACCATCAGATGTAATTTAGAATAATACAGTGATATAAAGTTTGCTTAGACTAAATTTTATTGTAGATGAAATTTTACATAAATGGTGACAGTATTTATGTAATAAAGCTCAGATTCTGAAATTGTACATGTCAGATCTAACTTGTCTATGAACTTTCTATTTAACATATTTTTAATATTATAGAGCATTTTGAAGCATTAGAAAATGATGGCAAGAGGGAACGCAAGGCGGAAGCGTGAAGAGCGTGGAATTCACTCACATTACACTAGTTTAAACAAGGTCAGAATTTGATCTTAACATTCATGAAGATGAAAAACTATGATCTTTGAGCAAAAAGAAGACATAAATGAGATGTGCCTTGAAGATGTCCTTTTTCTGTACTACTTAGGGATGCACAATTGTTCAATCTAACATAAAAAGCACATGTGAATAGTTCTGTGGGCTAACCCCTTCTGTTTTTTTCCCATCGAAGATCACACATGGAAGGTGAATAGGGAGGACTGGAGCAAGCCAGAGATATCACCTACATCCACTGGGAGATGCTCCAGAATTTATCTTGGTCCAAAAGGGTAAAAGATATTTAAAAACATAATCTCTGACATTGAAAACAGTATGTAACATTGTCAGCCAAAGGGGTAGTTTGGGAAAGTGAAAGAAGAAGAATTAAATAGCCACTCCATATATTTCTTTTCCCTTATTATTTGCACTATTCTGTTTTTACTATACACCACCTCAGAAAACAGCACGATATGTAGAGAAAAAAAGTGGTTTTTTTCTGAATTCCTGTATTAGTAATGTCATCATCCTAAGATAATGATGATAACAAAATATTCCCATCTCCCTCCTCATGAAAGAACCTGACAGATCAGTTATTGCCCTGCATTGTAATATTTGTGGTTAGAACACGGTGGGTACTTTTACAAAGAATTTGAATCAATCTTTTGGGGGTTTTTTTAGTCTTCACAAACATAGCATTAGATTAAATTGTGAAATATTTGGGGGTCTTACAGCTTTTGGAAACTATATATCCTTGTAAACTAAAAAAGAACAGTATCTGTTACGTTTTCATAAATTTACCCACTGGGAAAAAAATAAGGTAATCATGGCATCTAGTTATAGTTACATGATGCTTTATAAACAACTAAAATGAATTCCAATGTGACTTTTCTCCCCAAGGAACCAGGCAGCCTGAAACTTACTTCATGGAGTCTTTGATTAGAATTACCTTATATAGTAGTTTCAACAAAATTTCCTATGAATTATAATGGTCAGTCTCATTTTGTAGATTTTTGTGTAGTACTTTTATTGTTGCTTTGGGCCTTTTAGTAACCCAAGAGTCAGTTTCCCTCTTTTAGCTCTTGTTTGAACAGCCAGCAGCCCACTGGACCCCTTAGGGGAGACAGCCTATTAAACCAAAAAGGTATAAACTATGCATGTCAATTCAAATATTCCCAAACTGACAAAGTGACAGAAAAAACCTAACTAACTCATGTTTTTCAAGAACAAAATAAAATATCTTCTGGTGAATTGTAGCTTTGGGATGTTTGGATAACTTTCACCAGAGAAAAAAAGCTGTTTATGTCCTCTTGAAGATCTGTTCCTTGAGAAGAGAAAATATTTCTTGTGTCTGGTGAAAGAGGCCATTAAGATCCAAAAAAGAGAGAGCAGAGCTTGGACCTGTTTTGATAGGACAGAGTGCTGTGAGAAAAAATATATTAATCTGATGTTATTTACAAAAGGTTTGTGTGTTTCTGTGTTAGGGAGCAAGCAGACTGTTTATTTGCTTATTTTTCAGCCTTTAGGTTTGCAGTAATCTCAGTGCAAAGATGAGCAAAGACTTCAACTAGACTAAGGCTACTGCTTCAACCACTTGAATTTTCTGTAAAATAAATATATATTCAGCTATGTAAGTGTACAATGTGTATGTGTTGACTTGCTCTTCATTTCAGACTACTTCGCACATGCAGTTTCTGTAAGCCAATCTTCTGCAGAGGTAGTTCCTTCAGAAAGAGAACATAGAGAAGCAAATCCTCTGCCTCCAAATTAAATTGATTGTAGACACAATTGGCAAGAGAATACTTGCAAAGGTTTTCCTTCATTCAGATGGAACCTGAATTATCTCAACAGTGTACATATAAAACTGCATTTGTTCTGAGCTATTAGAGTCTTTTAAGTGTACTAGGTAGGAATGAGCAAGCTTTGGGGGTGGATCAGGGCTGCGATCATGTCTCCCTATAACTTATTCATTCACTCTCACATTTATTCTTAAAAACCTATAATTTATTCATCTTGAAAAGCATTAAAGTATGAACACAGGCTCAAGCAGGAGGCTCCTGAAATCTAATCCTGATTAGATACATATTCATTCAGTACTCCTGGGTTAGTCCCTCAAGTTCCACAGATCAATTTACACGTCTCTACAGTATAAGTGACTTCAGTGAGGTACTGGAGAGATGTTTGTAATACGCTTTAAGGTGTAATACACTTTAAAGATCAATAAGTAAACTAATGTCAAGAATTTTTTTCTTGGTCTTATGTATTGATGAATGCTTCTTCTCACTCTGAGAAAGAAGGAATAGCAGCTCCTCTGCACAGTCACTCAAAAGTTTATCATGTCTACTTACAGTATACTTAAAATTAGTGATGCTAAGAATCTAAACTTGTATTTACCTGAATATGTGTGCTTGGGGAAGAATATTACTAAAAAGAAATGTGGAGGAAACAATGCAAAGAACCACAGAAACTGATTGTTCCTCGGTTGCAAGGGGTCTATTCCTATTTTTGGTTTAGTAGAAGTTACAAGCAAATAAAACAATTCTTTATTCTCTCACATACTAGAACAGCTTTGCACTGCGGTCAGAAATGGTCTATTTGCAGTGGTTCTCACAAGAACACAGTGACCTGCACTTTTATCCTCTGTCCCCAGTTCTCCTCATTTTCCATGTATACATCTTTCCTTCAGTCCTATTTACAGCCACACAGTAATTGAAGAACCTTTTTATGTTGCACTGGAAGGACAATCTGGCTCCTAAATATGAGTCATGCGGCAGAGAATGCTGTGAAGTTACAGCCGGCTGAGACTTAAAGGCATGCAAATGATGATTTTAGATGAAATTTCAGCAAGACTCGTTCAGTACTTGGGTTTCAAATCTGTTTTAATTATTGCTTGATTTTGGCACTGTTTTTACTCTGAATGGTATAATTAAAACTAAAAACAGTAGAGTTGCCTTCAATGCTGAATTATAAATTTAATTTTGACCTTGGAATCCATCTTTGGATGTACTATTGTACATTTTTTTTTTATCAAAGATATAAAACAACTCCAAGTAACAAGCAAGCAAAAAGCTAAGAGATTGTGATCAATTTTTTTGTTTTCTGTTCTGTATTAGTAGAATAGTTTTGTTAATAAAATAAAGTGATCTGAAACATATCAATTATATCCAACAAGTTTAGCGAAGAACAGATATTAAAGATGTCTATACCCTCCAAGATGAAGAAAAACACTTAAGTATAGGCATAGTTGAATTCTGCAGGATTACTCATACGAAAACATTTTTCATTACTTCAGGTGTTTGCAAGGTTACTGTGTTTCTGATTAAATAGCTGCTGGGTATTGTTTATAGCATCTGCTGTTAAAATCCAGCAGTTATTTTCTAATTATTTGTCTGAAAGTTTATTCTCATATTTTGTATTCCATGTTAAGGAAAAGACCTAATCAAAAATCTTGTTTAAAGAAATATGTCACTTTGAGATAGAAATAAAACCTTTTTGCATGCTAGTTAATGATGGGTCATTTTTAAATTTGTAGTAAATTTTGGATTTTTGTATGGGAAAAAATATTGTCAAACAGTGAAGACTCTTAATGTTTGCTTGGTTGGCTGTATAATTCTCAAAAACTATGTTGCTGAGCCTTGTGCAAATTTGTTTTTCAGGTAACAGATGTAAATCTCTTGCAGCTGAAAGCACTGTTCATAGAAGGTTAAATTTATTCTACCTTGCACAGCAGAGCTGGTCTCTATAAATAATTGTATTATGTTCTTTTATAAACATTTTGGAAAACGAAAATTCTTGGTTTAACACAATAACATATTGTATTTTCAGTGCTCAAAGAATTAGATTGATTGTAGTGGCATCCAAGATTGATAAGACATAGATTTCTATTATGACACCCATTGTTTTAGTGCTAGACTGCAGAGGAATCCTTCCTTAAATGTATCCTTGTATAAAATACTGACCTAGAGGACTTCATTATTCAAGCTGGAGAGACAGTCACTACTTAACAGTAATAAACGGTTTCTGTGTTACATTGAGAATACTCTGGAAAATATGAGAGTTGTCAAATCTCTTGAAAATCCTGTCTTTATAGTACACATGACACTAAAGCTATGGCTGTATTTTCTGTTAATAAAAGCAAAGGCAGAGGCAGATGTGAAGGATATCATGGTATACTGACAGGAAGCCAAGAAAAATGAGTACTTTGTTGAGAAGCAGAAAAAGACACAGGCCAATGACCTTGGGAAAGGTTTAATAGATATAGCTTGCTTTTTTTTTTTTTTTTTTAATATGGGGAAAATACAGATAATGCCAAAAAGTATAAAGTTAGCATATAAAGTCTAGGCATATGAATTAAAATTCATCATTATGTTTCAAAATAAAATCAGCCAATATATAAAGAAAAAATTACAATGGTTATCAAAAGCACAGGAAAGTTTGAATGACTTGAAATTTCCAGTACTATTTCCGAGCTTTTGTTATGCCAATGCCTACTTAAGATTAATTCTCCAATATTTGAATGATTCTTCTGCCAATGTGACTGTTTGGACCTCAACAAGGAAGAAATAAAATCCTGCAACAGCAATGAATGTGGTGTTCATCCCACTTCATGTAGAACCAGAAGTAAATGGTAGGAGTTTACCATCCATGATG
The DNA here is from genome assembly GCA_013399855.1 of Oxyruncus cristatus. Classification (NCBI taxonomy): domain Eukaryota; kingdom Metazoa; phylum Chordata; class Aves; order Passeriformes; family Cotingidae; genus Oxyruncus; species Oxyruncus cristatus. The sequence continues at coordinate 3,720 of VXAY01001312.1, read as the reverse complement.
GAAAAGGAATGACATTTCAATTGTCCAGAAAGCACAACCATAATTTTCACGGAGATAAAGAGATGATCAAATTTTGCTGAAAGACAATTATTAGTCATTTATGAGAATTACGAGGAAATCCTTGTAATATCCTTATATCTATTTAAGTCTTTACATAAACGTGTATAACTAAAATCAATTATTTCTTTGGATTGCACAATATATGCATGTAGCATGCATCTCTTATCTGTCCATGACCAGCATCTTAGCTTAGACTGCATCTTCTCTTGCTTCATAGGCTGTGCATTATGGTTTACTCAGAAAAGTAAAATAAATTTACAAAACTGAATCACACCTAAGTAAGCACTTATAAAAAAATGGCCAAAAATAAGTATTTGGGTTTGTTTCATATTGTAAAAGTCATGCAATTTCAATCGAGTCAAATGCATGTTCAATGTTCAAATGCATCCCTTAACGGTAGAAACAAAAAGCTTTATTTTCATCCATGCAATTATTAATAACCTATTGTGAGCGTCTAATACATAACCATAGACAAGTTTGACTCTGACTGTCACTTCTAGCACAGTGTAATCTGTATATTATGAATGAAGATATAATTGAACTAGATAACACAACAACAGGAAATCTTGAATTTGCTCTTTATATCAAAGAATGTTAGGTATTACACTGTATAAAAAAAATCTTGTTTTGAAGAGTTACTTTTAAAAGCAATATCATGCAAGGCAAAAGCGCCCTCTTTTTAGCTCTGATGCTCATCTGCTACGGCACTTCAGCATCTTAAACGTAGAAATCCTTTCTTGCTCCAGAGAACTGCTATAGTTATGGCAATGCTTCAACAGCAGGTCAAAGGTCTGCTTCAGTGTCTTCACTTTTCTGCAAGTTTCTCTAATTATGATTATTGCACTAGGTTTAATGCCATATTCCTACCACTTGGTCTTTTTTTTCTTTTTTCCTGTCAGGATGGGAGTTGGTGTTTAGTTGTGTGAGTGTAGAAACAGCAAAATTTCTTTCTTTTCATAATAACAGACATATGTTTTGGTAGCACTACAGAACACTGAAATCACTGATTTCTGCACAACTGGTTCCTCTCAACAGCTTCATCAGTTTTCATGGCTTTAATTACCATCTATAAACACAAGACCCAAACTCATCTCTACCCCAATGACCTTTTTCCCAGTGTTAAGATTCTTATTTTAGTTGTGTAAATTCTTTTGATTATTTAAGGGACCATCATAAACTCTGTCTATTATGCAAAAGTAAAAATCTTGTTTCCCGCTTGAACACTGGGAACTCACTTGAATAGTCTACCTAAACAAATGTAAAATCCAATTCCTATCTAGATCCCTAGTCTGATTTTTTGGGCAACCCAATAATACACAAGGAACTCCAAACAAAAAAAAATTAGTTTCTGATCACATCTATAAAATTCTCATAAGTTTCAGTTGCATTGCTAGCCTCTGGTTTACAGCCTCAGGAACTAGACTTCTAAGTTTTTCTTTTGTCCTGTTTTCTTTTGTACACAGGTCTCAAAAGCCTGATGTCACCAGTGATACTCCTTTATGGATTATGCAGCTACGTTTAAGTTAACTACCAAAATCAGTCAGTCTTGTAGCTGAAACGTTGGAAATCTTAAAAGAGACTTTGTATTCAGAACGTGCCATTACCCACAGATTGAACATTTGCTATCTCAAGAATTAAATATAGTAGTACTTTTGGAAATGCATACATTTCAGCTCCTGTAGTATGCCATCCAAATGCTCTGTAGCATGCTGACCAATGGTGGAATATAATATGAAAAGACAAATAATAGCTATGAAACTATTATTCAAGCATCTTCTGTGCAACTTCGAGTGTGATGTCAGTGTTGAAATTAGAACAGTATTATGAGATCTAAGAGGTGTTATAGATTTGAGAAGCAGCAGGCAAGGAACGTGGTTAAAACGGAAATAAAAAGTAAATGTTAAAGCTGAGAAAACAACACAATATGGAAGCACTTTCTTAGCTATTTCACATCACTTATCTCAAATTTCTAGTTTTGGCAAACAATTGTGACTGTGTCAAAAGTTATGCTTTATTTGTTTCCTTTACCCCCAAAAATTAACAAGTTTTAAAAAAAGGCTATTATTTATAACTTGTCCTTTAATTTTTCATCATGGTATACACATTCGCAGCCAATTAAATATATGCTGAGGTTCAAAATTTTATAGAAATGGAGCATATAAATGCTGAAGAAAACAAATAGTTTGTATACCTGAAAAATCAGTTCATTTCCTTAGGCTAATGCACAAGAATGCTCACCCGCACATTCTTCATTATCATTGTGTAAAAAAGCTGTTAGAGATAAGGATATAGCCTATATGCACTCCGCTTCCCACATTTCTTTGTTAGAAAGGGTGCATATCTGTGAGCTTATAGTTCAAACAAATAATGCACTTTTCCAGTCAATTGCATGGACAGTCGCTACTTATGAACTTTGGGTCACAGATTATGGGCTGGGTCCTGACTGGGTGAAAGTAAACTAGATATGCTCCATCTGATGCACTCCAACCACTAACTGGTGTTCAGTGAGTAGGACCCAGACTAGAATCAGTCTGACACAAAACTCCTGAAGCCTGGGCAGTACGGACACGATGGCTTCAGGATGGTTGCATTGCATGGGTGTGAAACTGCACTGTGCTAGTTGACAATTCAGACACAGCCATTAGTGGGGTTTACAAGACAGAGCACGACATCAGGATGAGACCAAAAGGCTGGTGCCCCTCAGCCTCTGTGTTAACCTCTGAGTGCCTCTGCTTCCCTGACCACAGAGTAAGGATTGCACCTTCCTCATAAAAATCTTTGAGACCTGCATAGCGTCTCAACAAGATATACAGGTTATGAATAAAACAAGGGAAGAATAATACATGGAATAGTTCTGTGCATGTCCTTTAGATATGGCTAGACACATATACTACACCTGTGTCTTACCTGCTTTGCTCTAAATAAAGATACAAATGGTAAATATTAAACATTGTTAATATCAATTTTACAGTATTTTAGATAGAATCGGAGAATCATAGAGTTGGAAAAGACCTTTAGTACATCAAGTCCAACCATTAACCCAGCCCTACCTGTCTTTTAAATACCTCCAGGGATGGTGAGTCCAACACTTCCCTGGGGAGCCTGTTTGTTTTGATGCTTGACAATCCTTTCTGTGGAGAAATTTTTCCTAATATCCAAATTAAACCTCCCTTGGAGCAACTTGAGGTGGTGTCCTTTTTTTTTTCTGTCATCCAGCTGCAACCTCCTTTCAGGTAGTTGTAGAGAGTTCTCCAGAGCTTGTTCTCCAGTCTAAAGAGACCCAGCTCCCCCAGCTGCATCTCACTGTGCTTGTGGTCCAGATCCTTCCTCAGCTCCATTGCTCATCTCTGTACCTGTTCCAGCACCAAAAATTTCATTCTTCCCATGAGGAGCCTCAAACTGAACATAGTGTTCAAGGTGCAGTTGCACCAGTGCTGAGTACAGGATGATCACTGCCCTACCCCTGCTAACCATTTAGTTTCTATTAATTATTATTAATCTGTTGGTTCACTCTCAGTAAGTCCCTTCATGTAGTTGCACTTGTGCATTGTTTTCTATGTATTTGTCTTGACCATTTGGTCTGTAACTCCTTCAAGGCATGAGCTGTCTTTTGTATTGCTGTGTTCATAGAGGTATGAACTCAATTATGCACAGATACGG
>VXAY01001311.1:1332950-1429943 GCA_013399855.1 Oxyruncus cristatus | reverse complement strand
CAGTGCATGGCAGGTGCCAGTCTAAAACCCAAAATTGCATACGGATGAAGATTCCTCCCAGACCAAAGGTGAAAGCACAGGAAGCTCTAGGTGTGCATGGAGTGCCAAGGGTGGCCCACCAACTGCACAGCATACACAAAGGGTAAGGGATTTTTTTCCTGAACATGTCAGAATGTGAGTAGAGTAGATAAGAGTAATTAACTTACATCGAGTCTGTAACAGCTTTCATCTGAATATAAGCTTCAATGCAACTTCACTCAATTATTACCCCAGGTAAGTCATTTAATGGTTTAGTTAGGGAAATAAAAATTAAAGATGAGACTAAGAGCAGTAAAGGTAGTAGACAACTAACTCCTCAGAAGCAAGACACAAGAGAGCACATTAATGAAGGGAACATATTTATCTGTAGGCGGAAAAGACAAAGCAGTCAAATAGGAACACTTGGACAACCAAGTAATACAAAGCAGGGAGCAGTCACAAGGCAAGGAAATTCAGAATAAAATGCTTAGGAAAATATGGAGCACAAAGACAGAGAATGCAGTTGAGATTCTCATGCAGAGGGGCATGTCACAGTAATTGTCTATCATTATGTACAGTGATTTCTCCCCTGAAGCAAAGATTAAGTCAACATAGATGTAAAATAAGAATTTAGCAGTTGGCTCAGACAATACCTGACAAAGAAGTGGTTATAAAGGATTTTTTAAATACCTTACTACTGAATTATATAACACACACAAATACACAGAGGACCAACAAATGTTAAACAACAGTCATCACAACATGCATTTATCAGCTTGTTTAAGCTGAATTTGGACAAAATAAACAAAGTTTACTCTTCTGCAACGAGGAAATTCACTGGAACAAGCTGCCATGCCAGCAGTGGGTAGGGATGTAAAACATGCAAATCCCGTTACCACATGACTGCTCCCACCTTCATTGCTCAGCTCTTAAATGATTTGTTGTCTGGCTTGTAACTATCACCCCCTCACGCCCTTTTTTATATCAAGCTTACTGGGACCTGGTGTCCTACTACCTTGCCCTGAGACAGTACCTTCCTGTCGAATCAGACATCAAAGCAGCACAGTGCGAGATTCCCAGGAGCAATTAACATTCTTAAACCAGCTGGCTCTCCATGGGAGGAAGGGATGCTTTCCATGCTCAGGTGAGAAGATGCACTGCTCCTTTCCACGGTGCTCCTTGTACCTTGAACTATGTTGGCACCATCCAACTAATTGCTGAACTGAGTTAATAGCCATATTTAGCAAGCATCAGCTCTGCTATCCAAGATGGAGCATCTAACATGTGGAAGAGCAGCTTGCAATATCCCTGCAGTGGACTGTGGTTTCCAGGCACACAAGGGAAAAACTTAATCCAGCAAACTGCTGCTGGCACTAAAGTCCACAGGAGCTGAACCGAAAGATCAAGGGACACAGTGTTTTCCAAACCGGGGCAAATAAAGTCCCAAGACCTTTATATGAAATCAGGTATTTTCTCAATGGCTGGAGAAAAGCAAGATGCTAACCTTCTCCCTTATGTGCAGATCCACAGCCTGAATGTCTAACTGGTTATCCCTTTCTGCACATCATTGCTGGAGTGTGGGAGTTTGAAGTTCAAGCCCCTGATCTGAGTAATCTGAAACAGGTATTAAATAACTTCTGAGGAGCCCCTTAGCCTCCAGCCTGTAGTGTGAAGATACTCTACATACTTTTTCTTTTATCTTTTTTTTTTTTAATTTTTATTCTTAAAAAAAATCTTCATTACAATGCAAAAAATGGTATACACCGAGATCTCAAAAAGATCTTTTTTTTGGCAAAATATATGGATGACACAAATAAGTTCATTATCAGAATTCATTGGAATTTCAATGTAGCTAAGAGTATTCAATCTCTACTGATGTTTAAATGTGTAGCATGTAAATATACATGCTAAGTGTATATTTATGAGTGGTTTGCATGCAGTTTTGTCCTTTGGAAACAATGACACATAGATTATTCTCAGACTGGGTGGATAATGAACACCCAAACTTGGCCTCACAGACAATATAATATTGGTGGTATTATGACAAAAATGCTACAAACAAGGAGTTTCCTGCTGAGGTATCCCTGCTTAATAATTCTTCATTTACAATGGAGTAGGAAGAAAACATGGGAGAACATTCTACTAACAACTGGTATTTAATGCCGAGCTGTCCACGGGCAGCAGGGACAGGTAACCTGCACACACAGAGCTCTGCACTGACACGGTACCCAGAGCACACTGAAGAGTCCATCCATTCAGGAGCACAGGACCCAAAAGCAGAAAACTGTCTCAGTCTGCATATAATGAGAGCCCTTCAGTTCTTATTAAAGCTGGTTTACTAACCATGCCTAAAACAGCCAATACGTACAAATAGCCGCCATGTGGCTAATGGAATTTCATAGTGGTAATACATGACCAGGAAATGAGCTCTGGCAAGTACTGATCAACAAGATGTTTTGTGTTGCTCATGCAGGAAGATCAGCTATTCTGAACAGCAGCAGCTGCAACAGGATCCTGGACAATTATTCAGAAATTTTGATTTGTCTTAGAGAGAATAGCTAATCAGAAAAAACCTGCAAGTCACAAATTACTGAAAAGAAACAGCAAACAATGACATAAATTCATTCTAAGCAGAAGTATCTGACTGGTGACTCAGCTCTCAAATAAAATCTACAGAAACAGGTATTTTGAAGATGCTTCTCATAGACAGCTGATCACAAAATTATAACCAAGAATCTGACATTTTCAATTGTATCCATCCAAGATCCACGTATTTTTCTATTTAGTGTACTTTCAGTGATGTTTGCAACACTTTTTTCACTTAGTCTGAGTAAATTACTACAATGAAAAGACTAACTGCAGGTGATAGGAGCGTGGTGTCAACTCTCAAGCTTCACACATCATCAGTTACAACATCAGTATATTCATCATCCAAAAAGACATTCTTGGGCTTCCTGACACACTCCAGTTAACTCTCTATGAATATAAAATCAGCAAATAAATGTCTTATCTCAAAAAGCAATAAAATCTATAGGTAGCATCAGAAATAGAGATGATGAACAGCTTTTTACAAGTGATAACTTACTCAACGTGTGTAAAAAAACACAATCTGTACTACCACAATTCTTTTAATCAGCTGGGAATTAGAAACTTTACTGAAGAGTATATTTTTCCAGGTCACCATTATCATTATGTATTAGAGCAACTGAAACTCCTGTGGTAGCTATAAAATATGCTCGATTTCAGTATTTCAGAAATGTTATGTAAAGGAGCTATTAATATTATGCAACCATTTCAGTGGTGCATTGTGATGGAAAAAACCAGTTAGCTGGAAGCTCGATAATGAGTAGTTCATATTTTAAATAATTAAGAAAGCTCAGTAGTAGACAAACAAACAGCTTTTTGTTTCCAATGCAAACCATCAAATAGCTTGGTATTTTCATTAAAAACAACCCCCTCCCCCCAATAGAAATAAAAATAAAAACAAACCCACAAACAAACAAAACCAAGAAAGAAAGAAATAAAAATCACCTCCTGGGAGTAGCACAGAGTTGCCCTCAAAAGTTATGTATTACTTAAGCAGATGTTCTATGCATGATTCCGTAGGTTTAGTTTGGGGCTTATTGAAAACAAATCTAGAAAAACAAGGCTATCAAGCTGCTACACTCTGCTCAGGCAGGGCTAAGGTACAGTTTCAGCTTGTGGCTGTCCCCTTGCTCAAAAGCTCCTTTTTGTAGTCACCTCCTTGAGCCCAGACTGTGGATCCACGTCTGGGTGTGGGACTCTGCCTGGGCTTCCCAGACCTGCACAGGAGCCACCTCAGTGTCGTGGTGGGACCAAAGCTACGTGTCATTCCTCCTCCCCAGCTCCTCAGGACCCCACATGGGAGATGCTGGTTCCACATGGCACTGTGGAGAAGTAGCTGGGCTGAGCATGTCTTGAGGGAAGCAGAGCCCTGGGCCAAAGGCCGTGTACCTCAAAATTGGGGTCACCATCTCACTCTTCCCCACCAAAAACCCGGTAGAGACCTTCAAATGCCCTACATTTTTCTCTCCTGTCCAAATACACCCACTCTTAATCTCCAAGTGAAGCCCTAAGTACAAAATATGACCCCCAACATGGCAGCTCTGACTCTTGACATATCGCCTTATTAAACTCTTTTTTCTTGTATAATAACCTCTAGGTTTTTGAACCATTCTTCTAGACCTACTTTTCCTGGCACAGGAATATTTTATTATATTTTTTCCCTCTCAGGTTATACCCATATGAACCTCTTTAAATTGAGGGGCCCATTCCTTCCTGAACTATTTTGTTGAAACAGTTGTCCATGCCACTTAAGTCAGAGAAAAATGGAAGCAGAAAGCATCAGAGATTTAAACTTCTGGGAGGTAAGAAACCCCAGCAACCTGTTGAAAGGAGGCATGTTAAAATATATAGGAAGAAAGGGCACTGGGTATTTGAAAAGATAATGAGATCCTACTGGAAAACTTTGTTGACTGCTACTTACAGTGTAAATACACTTATGGCGATCAACTTAGAGTGATCCTATTATGTAGTAGACCCCTGTCACTGTCCACCCTATACTCATTTTTGTTGCAAGTTTTTTTGCCATCCCAACATTGCCTGAAATGACCCTGAGTTGCTACACAGCTTTAAACTTGAAAGATGAACACTAATATAATATTGAAAGTCACAGCCCCGCTACATTCAACAGGGATGTGGTTTTCACCCAGGCTTCAAAAGATTTTGTAGCACTGTTCCTCTAAAATATAGATATCTCCACAGTCATGGTTAACATGGCCAGTACCTACATCAATACCAACACCAACAAACTACTTTAATCAGCCCAGCATTAATACTCATTTCCATTTCTGTGTTTTCCCATTTTCAGGCATGTGGGAAATGACATGCTTTATGTGGGGTGGAAAAAGTCCTGTCAGAAATGGACTAGTAAAGAGAATGAAGAGAACAGCCTAAATGCTGTAAAGTCAGAAGTTTTTAATGTTGTTTAACTTGTTTCAATATGGCTTTTTGTATGTTTTTTGCTAAGTCACAGCTTCTTCTTCCCAAAATGCTTTTAGGAAACTGTTATCTCTCTTAGGAATGTGCTGGGAAGATATCTAGAAGTTTTCTTATTGGCCTTTATTAACCCTTTCCTATTGGATGTTAACCCTTACTTGTTATTGGTGGATTCTGTAAACTTTCAGGGATTTCTGTTGGTGTTTTTCTGATCCCTCTGAAGCCTATATATGACCCCTTCCCCACAATAAATCTCTCTCTTGCTCGCCTCTCTCCTCTGGTCTGTGTGGGTCCGTGCTGGGCTCCCTGAGGCCAGGCGGAAGGGGGGCAGTGGGGGAGCATTCACCCACCAGGTGATGAGCTGATCACTCTAAACCTGTGGTGCCCCTTATACCCAAATCACCACCGCACAGGCAGTGCTTACTTATTTCCAGATCCCATAGGATGCTTTGGATGCTTTCTTTTTCGGGTACGACGTCTGAAGAAAAGCATTGCAGCCAGCGCTAAAATACCTTGCTAGTCTGTTAAGAAGACGTCTGACCTCTGGAAACACAATGGAGTTGAGATGTTGTCTGCTACCCCAGTGCTCCTGTAACGTGCTTTGGAAAGGCCAGGTGGGACTGAAGGTATGACACGATCACTGGTCTTCCATGTACTGCAATAGCCTTGACATACAAAAGGCATTTTGCTGATAAACAGAGATGAAGCTTTTCCCCGTGCAGAAAGAAGATCATGGTTATTCTCAGGAGGTGGACCAGGCCTCAAATTCCAATACCCTTTAGGTCTAGACAAGATGTGTCTGTAAGGAAAACTTCCCAGAATCTGTCATCCTCGGGGGGATGTTGTTCAGCTTTTCCCACAACTCCTGAGTGCACGCTCCCACATCTATTTCTGTCTTCTGTCAAAATCAGCGCCACTGGGGAACAGAAGAGCAGTCTCTGAAGAGCTGGAGTGCTTTCTAAAAGCACTTCCCAGGCATGCTTCATGAAAAGCGATCCAGAAGAAGCCAATTAGGTAAACAAAAATAGTATTGGATCTAAGTTAAGTTAATCATGGCTTTCTCATTGACTTAAAGGAAGAAAGATCAGACGCCCACTTGCAATTATCATACAGAATACAAGCGGTGTTTCACACCATCTTCTTTTTAAATCCTCCTTATTAGACACTGCTAAATGTCAATGAACAGTTTCAGCAGTGTTTTCTCTCATCAGGTAATGTCAACATTAGTACAAAATGATCCATCATCAGATGCACCCCGTTCTTTTAGCCTGATGCTTTGAAAGATCTTAGAAAATAGTCACTTGGAACAGCAAGGCAGAACATGCACAGAATCAGTGTGTGTGTGTGTGGCTTGGTATTACAGAGTCTTGTTTTTTTCTTTCTCCCAGTTCTGTCTAAATGAATTTTCCTTGGGTTTCCAATTTTTGCTAACCCTGTTTTCTGGTGCGTCAGGAAACCACAAGTGGTAGCACAGATGTGGGCACTCCCATCTGTCCCAGTGAAAATCTATGAGAACAATGACAATTTAAGAAGAGGAGCAGGACAGGCTGGGGAAGCTGGTCTTTGGGACTGTGACCTATTCTGAGTCAGCTCTGGTTGAATTTATCTGGAATGGTCGCTTCAAAAGGTGTCAAAAGCCTTTCAAATTCAAACAAACTTTGCTGAAATATGATCTAGAAAGTTAAAATAGAGAAAAAGTCAGGGCAAGCATGAAGGGCGGAGCAGCCCCACACCCAGGTCATGACCCCATGGCTTTTTGAGAGCACATAGAGCACAGAAATCAAGTCAGTATCAAAGGGATGCTTCAAAACCTGGCAGTAGGTTCTGTTAAAAACATTTTCCGACTTCAGATTTGTAGCTATGTCTCTGCCCCATCTTTTTCTAATCTGGAAGGGGCTTTGTTGTAATTTGTATCCAACTTAAGGACATACTCATATTTCTCAACCACTTCAGAAGGTCTCCTCTGTTCTTTCTGTTCATCCAACAGTGATAAGGAAAAATGCAGGGAACAAAAACAGAACTACAACATTTTATTTTCTGCTTTCAGGTAGACTAGTTTCTACAGGTAACCTTGCTTATGTACTTCAAACCAGCTTCACAGGACTGTTCCTAAGAGAAGACACTCTATGTCTTCTAAGAAACTTATTTCTCAGCTAAGCCTTCCAGAAAAGTTTCTTGTTTTCCTTGTCACTCACATATTATAAGCAGAACAGGTAGGTACAAATGTCTAAAAAGGGCTAATACTTATTAAAGTACAACTTTTCTACCTCTATTTAGCTGCTGCCAAAATTAGTAATACACAGGACTCCAATTTTTGGAAGACCTGAGTGGACACAGTAAGGTTGAGTAAAGCCAAAAGCTGACAAAATAACTGCAAAAACAGTGAAATTCCACTGTGCTGAGGAAAATAAATAGTCATAATGCCTGCTAAATTTTAAATAACACTTGTTCTCTACAGAACTCTGGAGAGGTTAATGTCACAATATTGATATCAGCTGTTACTTCATCAGAGGCCCATTAGCAGATGGCAGTAGGAAGGGAATGTGGCTTGTTCGGTGCCCTGTAGCAGGTTATTAGCAGAGTTGCAAATAGGAGCATATCTGAAGTGTCCTAGTCAAAAACTGTACACACTTGGCTGCCCAGCAGCTCATAGAGCTGGGCTTCATAATTCTGGTTTATCCTTTAATAAACAGAAGCTTTATCCCAGGATTACCAAGCACTATGATGGTAATTAAGACAGGATTTCTTTAAAGGACAAATGTGAATTAGACACCTGTTAGTTTGCAATAGATGCTAAATGCCCAATTGCTCTCTTTGCCTTTGCAAATCTATTCCGATCCCGCAAGCGACGGAATTTATGGTGCTATTTTTCAGCTGGGAAACAGAGTACAAAGCAGAACCTGCCCAAATTCAGCAAGTCTCTGACCTTTACCTGGGGAGGAATCACAGGGCTGGGAACAGCATCCCCTGCTTTACCGTTAGACAACACCTTGCTCCATTAATTTCATGTACTTTTTCCAATCCATTAACTAAAAGAGAGTCATTACCAAGAATGGAAAATAAATAAGTTGCACTGCTACTTTTCTGGTTCTAATAGCAGACCTCTCCCAAAGGACAAAGCATGATGAGCTGAAAATTATATGCAGACATAATATGCCAGGAGTCCAGGGCTGGGCCAGGTTATAAGGAGGGTGCAGCACCATGGAAGCTCTTAACAGTTTAGCATAATGCCACTTTTTAATACCAACTGCTGTAAAGATAGTAATCTGACAAGATGACGAATTCTGTTGAAATGGAGATATTAAAAAAGGGAGCACTTAAGCAGCACGATTAAGACATCTGACATGAACCTAATACACGCAGAAAGAGGCATATACATTGTCCAAAATCTTCACTTTGTGCAAATATCTGAAGACAAAAGCCAAATGATGCCAGATGGAAACGTGGCTCACGGTGTGGATTTGCAAAACCAGCGTATTCTCATCCCACCTTACTTCTCCTCCAAACAAAGGAAAGCTCTCCCAGTTTCAGGCTGCTCTTGCAATGGTATTTCATGCTGTGGTCCCTGTTTATCCAGTTTGAAGGTATGCACTGTACCAGCTGCCCTGATTCCTCTCCTTCAGCTGCCCCTTGGCTCTGCCCCAGTTGCTGACTTCCTGTGTCCTCCTTGTGATTGTTTCATGGAAAGGGTTGTCAAGTATTGGAACAGACCGTCCAGGGAAGTTGTGGAGTCACCACCCCTGGAGGTGTTCAGGAAATGACTGGATGTGGCACTGAATGCTGTGGTTGAGTTGACAAGCTGATGATCCATCAAAGGTTGGACTCGGTGATCTCAGAGGTCTTTTTCAACCTTAGTGATTCTATGATTCTCCTGTCAGGTCCCTGAGGAGCCCCATGCCAGGGCCCGAGGACACTCCTGAGGCCACTCAGTGGGTCCCCACAAGGTCCCTTGTGTACCAGGCAGGGGTGCAGAGGTTGGGTTCTCGCCTTCAGGCATTTTACTGCTCTAGAGCACAGCTCACCCTTATTCACATAATTTAAGATAGTCTGATTTATGTCCTTGAGTGCTGGACAAAATCTGCTCTTTCAACCTCAGTCAAAACAACAAACAATCAATACACATGATGAAAACCAGCCATATATAAAGCACGTTCTGGTCAGCAGATGGCCAACTGTACCGTGGTAGGATCTCATTATCCCAGTGGATAACTCCAGGAAGGTTAACACTGTCACATGAGACACAAGAGCTCTGCTCTGCTGCCTGGAGGAGCAGTGTTTAAAAACTAAGGGAGGACATATTTCTCTGTGTTACTGACTGGCTCCCATTCAAGAGTACTGCTATTACAGTCTGGGCTTTTTGCTTAAACAGGGGCAAATTAAAGACCTAAAGTAGAGAAACGAAATACCTGGAAAAGGCCCAGCAATATCAAGGATTAATGATTTTCAGTAGAGAGGAGGCATTAACATTTTACTAATGGACAAAAAGATGCTTTAAAGACAACCAAGATAAAAAATTTTCTCATTAGCACTGAATATAGAGCAAGCAGTAATGAGCTTAAACAGCAGCTCCAAAAATTTAGCTGGAACGAGATGAGAAATTTTATATCCATTAGAATAAGCAGCTAAGGGAGGTTATGAAACCAGGAACCATGAAGATACTTAAAGCTAAATAAATACGCATGTATTAGAGAGAATTTACTGCCACTCTGCTCTGATTTTGCTGCCCTGCAATACACTGGCAAAATAGAATTGAACCTAATTTGTAAATGTGAGATCTCCTTAAGTAAAAATAACTTTATCTATCCATGGACTCTCATTGTAGTGGTTATTCCCATGATGGTTTTCATGGAAATAACAGAGATTTTGCTGGCATTTCACCTTCCAAAAAGAGGAGCCTGCCAGGAACATCAAGGGCGGTTTCAGAATCCAGGTATCCAGTTTGCCTGCGGAAGCCTCCAGCATGCTCATCCTCCCAAGGGTGGGCAGGGATCTGCACCCCTAGACAACTCTGCAAGTGGTGGAAAAGAGCAGATCAAGACTCTGCCCAGCTCTGTGGGATTTTAGGTTCACTTTTGTTGAACCCTGATACTAAATATTTGCATCACTTTCGGCCTGACAAACTCTTTTCTAGCTGGACATAGTTGATAATTGAAACTCCCTGAGGATAATAGAGAGAAAGAAGTAACTCAATCATGAAAATCTCCTGGGTTTTGAACCCTGCCAATAAACATACCTTAAAATGCAGTGTTATTCCAGGCAGGAACTGGCACTTTCTGGACAAAGAAGAAACAACCGAAGGGAGGTGTAATGGCACTGTTCAAATAAACAAAAAACCCCTGCAGCCAATAAGAAGGCAATGGGTTCTCTAAGTCCAGGGGACTTGGTTAGGTCAGGATTTAGAGGCAATGAGCTTACATTACAACAAGGAAGACTTAGGGTAGCGAGTATAAAAAATAACTAATCATGAAAAAAGTAAACCACCAGAACAGATTTAGCAGAGGTGACTGTGGAGCCTGCCTCCGTCGGCAGGCTTTCTAAAGACAAATTAAATAAATGTGCTTTATATAGAATCATAGAATGGTTTGGATTGGAAGGGACCTTAAAGGCCATCTAGTTCCAAGCCCCCTGCTATGGGCATGGACCATCTTTCACTTTCCACTAATCCCACCTCTCAGTAATCCATGTCAGACTTACTCAAGTTTAGGCATGGAGGAAAGACTAATCCTTTCCTAATACTAACAGTGACTTTTTTTTTTTTTTTTTTTTTCCTCTCCAAAGCTTTTGGACTGCAATTCTTGCTGTCAAGCCCAAAGAAGGTGATTTATCACCCTTGTGTATCCATCATCACACCCACAAAGGATTCAGCAAACCAGCATCCAACCCATGAACAAAAGGATGGCATCAGCAGCACACACAAACACTGGCAGCCCAGTGTGGCTTGAGTGTGTTTGAAGGAAACCCGCTGCTTATGCTAACCTGTGCTCCTTGAGTTATCTTCTGGGTTAGGATGCACCTGGACAAACCGTTCTTTTTGTGCTGGCTTCGAAGGAGCACAGAATTGGCGAGGCAATAATTGGTGAACTTACGACACTGTCATTTGTTCTCAGCCACACTAGGGCACCTGTGATGATTTGTTTCCTACCTTGCACTCCTTTTTTGCTCATCTTCATTAGGAAAGTGCCTGATGGTGGCTCATTAAAACATATTACTTTGATGCATGCTGCAGAGATGTTGAACAGCTACATCCATCTTCCCTGGAGACTGCTACCAGCAAGGTTGGAAGACCTTCCTCAAGGTGATAATAGAATTATTGTAATTTTTCAAGGGGATGGGGAGGCAATGTTATTCCTAGCTAGTCATCACATTCCTTGTCTCATCTCCTCCTGCCTCCCTGCTGCTGCTGGCATTGCCACCTTCCCTCATCCGGCTGTTACTGCTTGTGACCCTCAGCAGGCTCCATTCACATCCTTGTCAATCACCATTAGGGAAGCACTAAAAAGCCACCAGGATAAGAGCCCATCATTAGGACTAAATGTGGTAACTGAGTGTGGGATATCTCCAAGAGGGGACTTCAGGAACGTGTTTTGGGGTTTTATTTCTTTAATTGATGCTAGATCTGAGGCACCTCCAGGAAAAATGGTGGAAATGAGGGTGGATAAGGCTTGAAAGTAACACCAAGCAGAGAGTTGTGCTGATATGGCCCTTGGGGATAGTTATTCTCATCATACTTAGTGAAGCCAAGTTCTCTGCTGTAGGTGTGTGTGGTGGTGCTTTCCCTAGAGCTGCTCTTGCTCTTGGGAAAGCGCAGTGCCTTGGCTAGGAGCACACTGGAGACCTCTAGGGATCTGCAAAGAGGCAAAACACTATCTGATGATTGTGTGTAATCACAGTAAAAGCTGAGAGATGCTTTTACTGCTTAGCAACTTGAATTAAGGTACCTAAGTCCTCCTGAGCTTATTAATAGGCATGTGTGAGTGGCACTAGGTATATTATTTGAGTGTAAACGGGGCCAGGACAGGTTCAGTGCAGTGATTAAATATCTTCTTGGATCTAACCCAAAAGATGTATAGGACAAATCAATTATCTCCGTCTCAAAGCATTCACATGCCATTCAACTGTTAAAAGAATTTTTATCAGAGAGATGCTATAGATGGAAGGAGTATGGTTTGGGGATTTTTTCCAAAATACCATTATCTTGTTTTGATTTGTGATTTTCTATCCATCTGGTATGTATAATAAACTCCATATTATCCAATGAGAAACTGGGACCATATTTTTCTGGCTATCCCCTCTTCTACGAAATCATGGTTCTTTCAGAGGCAATGTAATGGATAGAACTCACAATTCTCCAGCATTTCTTTCTTTCTTTTTTTTTTTTTTTTAATCAAAGAAGTTGATATCCAGTTTCAAACCAGCCTACAGACTTTTATACATCATATTCCTGGTAAGTGAGAGGCTGTTTAGTAACATGATGCTAACAGAATTTTCATTTTTATTTTCCGTATATAATAGAATTAAACCTTGAAACAATCAGTGAATTTGTTTGGAAGTGACTATTGGAAATGAAGGGGGGGGGTTCAAATATTGCTTTCATCTTCGACAGTATCATAGTTTTAGTCTCAGTGATTCTGCTTAGAAAAGGCAGAATAAGAATTTATAGCTAGAAACAAAAGCCAGAAAACCTCAAATTAGAAGGAGGGTGAAACTTTGCAAATATTTTCAATAAAAATGACCATCAATTAGAAAGAAATCACTGAAGAAAGTGGCAAAATAATTAAAACAACTTCCAGACAGTCCTGAATTCCTCTCTGGAGGTTAAAAGTTAGCTAAACACATGTTATTAGGTCAACTCTGACCTCTACTAGACAAAATTTTGCCCTGCATTATTCAGAAGAT
The DNA here is from genome assembly GCA_013399855.1 of Oxyruncus cristatus. Lineage (NCBI taxonomy): Eukaryota > Metazoa > Chordata > Aves > Passeriformes > Cotingidae > Oxyruncus > Oxyruncus cristatus. The sequence continues at coordinate 1,417,010 of VXAY01001311.1, read as the reverse complement.
CAGATGAGGTGAAAAACATTGAAAGGACAGAATATATTATTTACACCATTTGCAGATCACAGCTATTTCATTTACTGAAAATGAAAATTCAGCAGCCAGAAGCTAGGTCTTGGGGCTGCACTGGAGTGTGTGGTGGGGTGCTGTGTGTAAGTGAAGCACATGAAATTCCTGTTTCTATAATCTTTTCCCTTGTTTGAAAAGAAACTTGCTTCCTAAGTACCTACACATGCACGTGCTGTTCCTGTTTATTCCTGCAGCTTTATTGTTTTGGTAGCTTTGTTTTGCTCTAGTTGTGGCAATAATCTTGTGCCTAAATGAAAAGCACGTTCTGCTTATTGTTACAACGGTCGTCTGTTGAGTCGGGTCCAGCAGCAGTGTATCCAAAAAAAAAGGTGCTCCTTGGATATTTAATTACGTTCTTTGTCCTGGGGTCTTCAAATGCCATATAATGACCTGTCCAAGCATTCATAGGTATGGCACTTTTAAAGAAATATGATTCCTTACATATTTGGGGTGAATAGTTAATGGAAAAGAATAGGATGAGTGCAAAGCTTCCTGTTGTAATCAAACAAATAAAAATTATAGATAACTTTATTCTGCAGCTAAAAGATTGCCTTGTCCCATGCATTTGCAAAGGAATGTATTCACTACTTGCCTGTGAGCATCAGGATTCTCATTTTGACATGAAGAGGAACATCCTTGTTGATAAACTCTACTAGTTTTCTATTAATCACTCTTAAAGGGTACAATTTCAGTATTGATTTCACCACTCATTTAAATGGAACCAAAAATTCATACAACAGGACTAATCCTCTGACCTGTTAAGCTGTAAGAGACAAGGTGATGTTGAATGCTTTCTTGTTCCAGACACAATTTGAAACCAGGGAAAATTTGTTTTTAAATATGTGGGTTTGGTTTGTTGGAGTTTTGTTTTGGTTTGCCTTTTTTTCCATTTGGAAAAACTGAAGGTTTCTTTCAAACTTGCTTGATTTGAGGGTAAGAAAAAACAATGGGTGTAGACTACTGTGGGGAAAAACTGAAACAATGCTTTCTGAATTGCATTATGAATTTCCTTATTTGGTTTTCATTTTCACTATCTTAACTCTTCAAACTGAGTTACATAAGTAGCTGTGCATAATAAACTGCTGATAAATCAAAATGGCAACAGGATGTTCTTTAGTCAATTAAGATCTTGGACTTTTTTAGGAAAAAAAGAGACTCATCTGGCTAAATAGCAACAACCCACAGTGAAAGGTAGGTTGACTTCTCCGCTCCCCCTCCATAACACACTTTAAGGGTTAGTGTTTCCCATGCATCAGTTCAGTCATTCTATTATCATGTCTTTAAAATTGTGAAGGTGGCTAATTTGCAATGACTGAAGTTTCTCTTCCTACATCAAAACCTCCTAATTGTATCATGATTGCAATATTCTGCTCCCTTACAACACCATGTTTTCGAATCATGCTTCAAGGACTTCAGATTACAAAATAAAGGGCATATTTTGATCCTCCAGGGATATTAAAGACTTCATGCCCCTGTTACTGCCATACAACATTCACTCCTATAATAAGTTCCATATGTACCACATGCATTCCCAGTGACTCAGAGGTTTGAGACGTACAGAAACAATAATTTTACTTCCTGAGCTACACAAACACTTACACTGAGTCCAGAGAGGGACACCAAGTTGATCAGAGGGATGGAGAAACTCTCCTACAAGGAAAGGCTGAGAGTATTGGGATTGTTCAGCTTGGAGAAAAGAAGGTTTCCGGGTGACCTAATTGTGGCCTTCCTGTACCTGAAGAGAGCCTAAAGAGAGATGCAGAGAGACTATTTACAAGGGGGAAAGGCTTCAAACTGAGAGAGAGTAGGTTTAGATTAGAAGATAGGAAGAAATTCTTTACTGTGTCCGTGGTGAGGCCCTGGCACAGGTTACCCAGAGAGGCTGTGGATGCCCCATCCCTGGAAGTGTTCAAGGCCAGGTTGGACGGGACTCAGAGCAACCTGGTCTAGTGCAAGGTGTCCCTGCTGGTGGCACGAGGGCTGAAACTGGATGATCTTCAAGGACTCTTCCAATCCATGCCATTCTATGACTCCATGATCAAATTTTAAAATAACCTGACATATTCACTATATTCCATCTGTTCTAAGTCTTAGGAAAGTTAAGAAAAATAACAGTGAATTTCTCACACTTCTGTGGTTCAAATCCCTGTTTCTTAATAACTTGCATAAAATAGCATGGAAGAGTTATTTATTTTTAGTTAAACCAAAATAATTAAAAGTTATGATAAAGCAATAATTCCACTGTAAAATTAAATGTACTTTCCTGCACTGAGGAGAATGAATCATCTGCTCTGTATTTTTTTTTTTCTCGTTTAAGTAGTTTGCTCTATCACTAAATTAAACCTGCAGCTTACAGCCATTTGCAGCGTAATGCAAATCTAGGCTGTTGAAGGCAAGATTTATACACGTAATAATTAGATATCTCTCTCTTCCCTTGGTTTTATTTGGTTTAGTAGAGAACTCATATTTTGGTGTCAGAGTAACTGAATCATTACTTCTATTTTAGAAAAAGCTGGCTCTTGCAAAGGAACACACTGATCATAAGGGTGGTACAGTATCTATCTGGGGGTTTATTTTTACCCACTAATTTGACATCACAGTGCAGCTCTGGCTTTATACCAAGGACATATTAGCAACACATGAATCCCACCTACTGTTATTTCATCTGTACTTCGTCATGTGTCATCTTACCTGTTACTTCTCTTTTGGACGCTGGGCACCAGGACCAAGCAAGAAGCCCAAGCAATACTGAAAATGCACCAACTCTCCTGGTAGAAACTACTTGTACACACAGGTCATACAAACAGCTTAGTTCCACCGGTGGCCAAACAAATAATGATGTTGCCAAGAGAAAGCAATGTGGGGACACGGCAGCAATATGGAGCTGTTCCACCAGAAAAGCTTACCAGGAGGGCTCTAAATGAGGAACAGAAGACGAGGGGGGAGAAAACCCAGCACTCATATATTTCTATCACAGTAAATTCCCTCCAGTTTTTAACAGGAAAAAAAAAAAAAAAGAAGAAGTTATTTCAGCACCTGTGCCGCGGTTTAGCCCCAGCTGGGAACTGAGACCACACAGCTGCTCGCTCATTCCCCCATCAGGGGGATCAGGGAGAGAACTGGGAGAGCAAAAGTGAGAAACCTTGCAGGCTGAGATAAAGACAGCTTAATAGGTAAAGCAAAATCTGGGCATGCAAGCAAAGAACAAGGAATTAATTCACTACTTCCCATCAGCAGGCAGGTGTTCAGCCATCCCCAGGAGAGCAGGACTCCATACAAGTTGAATAACATTAATAGAGAGAAAGAAACACTGTGGTGCTATAACTGTCTTTCAGGAACACAGAAACTCAGGAGCAGTGAAAAAAAAAGAACATTAAATGTGCCTTCGGAGGGAAGGGTGTGTGTGAGGGAACTCTTCAGAAGGTTTTCCCACAGGGAAGTGCTAAAGAGGTGGTGCAAGGTCTCATCATGCAGAGCAAAGAGAAAAAAAGTGGGGAAGTGGTCAGAAGTAGGGCTTTTTTCCTAAGTGTTTTTAATCTGAAAACAATGTCACCAGACTATATTACTGTCCCCTGGCTCAGGTCCCCCTTCACTTGCCACTGGAAGCATCCTGAACTCCTTATGATCCATGCCAGCCCACTCCTGCATACCTCTCTCTTGCTGCACTATAGCACATGTACACTTTATCTTCTCAAAATATTTAGGTACCATAGACTTGAAGAAGACTTCTGAGAGTTTACTGTAATTTCCCACTGACCACCAGACTTTCAGTTTTGTTTTTAATGGTGAAATCACTAGTGGTTAATTCCTTACAAACTTATTCAAGCTTGTCCATGAAAACAAAGACAGATTGGCTGGAGGTTGTCTCCTGAAACAGAACAGCTATAATCATCTGAACCAACAATTCTGTTTTCTTCAGTCCTGTATGTTTTCTCCTGACATGTAAATTCACAAAATACCAATGCTATACTCTCTCTAAAGGAGAGCTTTCATAAGGAACTTTCTGATTTGGAAAATTTCCCACTTGAATTACTGGATTACTGCTACAAAATTTAAATCCCATGCTTGCAACCATGATTAACAAGGACAGGAAGTTGGGAGCCTTATCCCCCTACCGCCTGCTGTCACCTCAGGGGATCAAAAGACATTATCCTCGCTCAGGGTTTCACCATCTGATTAGCTTCCCTTCTCTTGCAGGTCCGTTAAATGACCAGCTAATCAGAACATCAACCAATGAAAGAGCTATTAACTGGGAGAAGGCAGAAAGCTAATAAGAGGATGAAGAAAATACAGCAACATTTTATTAGAATTTATTTGAACTGGTGCATATGCAGTAGGAATAACATCGGCATGGGGAATTTCAGGCTTTGTTGAGTGGTGTTAGTTAAATGTTTGATATGTTTCCCAAGTATGTTTTTCACTTGAAATGACAATTAATTTGTGCCTGTTGTTCCCATCTCCAAGCGTTTGCTTTTCACAGTCGCAAAACATCTGCACTGCTCTAGGCCACACTAATATGAATTACCAAAAGAATTGTAATTTACCCATTTAGACAATTGCTGTCAACTGTTTGACAGTTGAAAAAGTTCCCTGGTTTTGATTATGCCAGTAGTTAGTCTTGCACAGCTGACTAATTGCTCCACAAATGATGTGTTTTACATGAAGGTTCACACCGCATGAAAAAGAGGGAGCACTGAAGAGAGCTTGATTAGCCAAAAGGTAATAGCCAAATGGCCCCCCTGGGAACAATCAAATGAGCCGAGTCAAAATGTGTCTTTCTGCTTCATCACTGACTCTGCATAAATATACCATGACTCTGTGTGTGAACATATAAATTCTTGGACAGAATGTCCAACAGGCATTAAAAGACATATAAAATTGATTGTGCTGAAGCACAAGCTGCTTTCCAACCTATGATTTGTGTCTGTACTATATGTGCATCTGCTGTGGCTGCACGGCACCAACCAGATCTAACTTTAAACTGAAGAAGAAACAAGCTCAGACTAACTGTCTGTATTCTTGCTTAGTATCTTGATGAGGTTTTGAAGCCTAGTCTTAGTCTATGGAACAATGCTGTGCTCTAAACACAGTCATTACAGCGGAAATGACATATGAAATCTGTAAGAGTATTACTATCACCATATAAAAATAATTTATTAACCATATGAAGAAGGAAAGAAGAAAAGACTTTTTCTTGAATTGGTGTAATTAAGTTGTAACCTTCTGCTAGGATAGAATCCAGACAGTTATGGTTCATACTCTATTAATTCTGAATTTATTACTGGTGCGAATGCTTTTGGAATACTTCAAGCTGCTTTGCTGCCCACATTTCAAGAAAGTGAAAATGTAGAAGACTGAGAAAAGCAATCTGGGAGTTGCTGAAGTATTACAACACATTCTGCACACAGTCTTAGGGAGATCACATTTAAGATGAGTGAGGCAGCCAGGGCATGATGATCCTAGGTCTGCATATACTTCTGTGGAGGACAATATGTGCAAATACAGCTTTCTTCAAGGTGTTAGGCAGGCACAAAAAGATTCAATGACCTTCCTGTTAAGTCAGATGACTGGAGAGTAGAACTTATATACACACAGTTTTCAGTGAAATTATGGGAATCACTGGAATTATTTTCAGGAATTAGTATGGCTCTCACTACCAGACCATCTTTAAAAAGCAAAATTTTTAGTATTTCTGCACCGTCAGAAACACGAGCTGCCTGCTTTGGTTCCCTTCCAGACTATGAAAGATTCCCTGTGTAATCTTCCCTGAATCGAACAGTTCTGTCAGGTTTTGAGAGTAGAGAGCAACCACTTCTTGGCTGACATTCCCAGTCTGCAGCGAGGACTATGTGCTGTTAGGGTAAGTGTAACTCACCTGCTGACCAGGTGCCAACCAGCTGGGCAAGAGGAAACGTCTGTGTTTTCTTGGGAAAGGCTGATCACTCAGTTGCTTATGGTTCTGGTTTTCTTTTTTTTTCTTCCCTAGGGTTTTGTACTGTCTCATGTCAGTAGTCCTCTTTCGAATCCTGTAGCTGCTAATATCACCAATACAACAATTTTATTCCACCATTTCACTTTTCTAATCTGGCTTTAGCCCCATATACTTTTTCACAACTCAAACCCAGTTTTCTCAGTAAATGTGATCATGGTCTCACAGCTCTGCTGACCCAAACTGGGTCTCAGCTCACCACTAGCTACACCTCCATGGGAGGGGGTTTGATTCTGCTGGGAGACCATCTTATTCTAGACAGATCCTGGAGAGGAGCTCCACATGCTGAAGGCTGTTACAAACCATATTTAAGAAAAACATCAAAAGCAGGACTGTACATTGGTCATTACAAGAGTTTCCCTGGTAGAGACCTCAGATATTCCTGGTACCTCAGGTGTCAGTTCCAGAGAAGAAGGGAACTATGCGAGCATGGGGAATACTGAAGAAGCCAACATGCAGGTGTTAAAAAGTCCTTAAACTCAGTTTGCCCTTAGGTAGGCAGAAAATCAAGAATTCAAGAGGGGTGAACTGTGCTGCTGAGGGATTGAGAGCCCTGACCTGTTCTGTGGAGCCTGATACAAAGAGCCTGTTTTGTCAGGGAGAAAATTTTAATTGATCCTTCCCCTCTAGCAGAGCTGTGGTGTCACCAGCAGAGCAAGGAGCACTGCTCACAAGACTTGAAAACACCCTCGACCTCAGATGACACCACTAAAAACATTTGCCCTCTTATAATCACAGTTTCCCAGGATGAGGTGTGAGACCGTTTCCGTGACCCTGGAGTAATTGCTTAGTGAAATTACTTACTGAGGCTTCGGTGCATCGACTTTGCAGGGCAGAAATATTGCATAGGAAAGCAGCAGAACCCATTCCATAACCAGGTGATCAGCTTTTGGCTGCTGAGGCGTCACAGGCTGTTCCACTCTGATGAAGGTGGCATGCAAACTGATCCTGAATTTTTATTCCAGCATTGACCTTGGTTCTTACACAGCTTGGACAAACCAAGCACGTAATTTTCCTCCTCTGGGTAATTGTCTCTTCAGTAACACATTAGTAAGAGTCATCCTAATAAGGTTGGTGGGCTTTATCCAGAAGACTTCAGGCTCCTCCTTGGGAAAACTCTCAGCGAGGTAGCATGGTCAATGTGGTGTTGCAGTTCTCCATGCCGTGTTTAGAGATGCCCAGGACAGAACAGGACACTTCCTAGTTAAGAAATGGCTGTGGCTGGAGATACAGGCACCCAAATGAACCTCCTCTTCCATCACTTGTATGACACCAGGACATCACTCATCCTTGCCCAGCGTATGGCACGCAGAGGCTGAACGGGGCACACCAAGCAGGGGCTGAGCACAGCCCTTCCCTTGCAGGCTCTCTGTGTGCACTCACCGTCCCCAGGAGGGACTGTGGGCAAGGGTTGGGGTTAGGATGGGAGAGGGAAGGATCATGACTCTCTTGATCCTCTCTAATAGGTGAGTGGCTAACGAGGTGAGTGGCCAACAAGGATCATACCAAAGACTGATGTGGCCACCACATTTCTCTTGTACATAAGGACTTGTGATCATCCTGGTGTGTTTTTTCTCCTCCAGCTACCTACCTCAAAGACCTGCCATGGTCTTGCTCTTTGATCACGTCAGATATAGTCAGCTCTAAGTTCAGCACTTTTGGTACTTCTCTGTGAGCAGACACAAAGGGAAAATGATGCATATGATGTGTCAAGTGAACACAGAGCCAGAGACTTTTTCTTTCATGTGGCCTCTAAAGGGTGGAGGAGGTGACCTCTAAAAGCAATTGGCTCAATACACTGAGATCAGCCAACCCTTTTCAAGACCTCTTAAAAAATGTATTTATTTATTATAGTGGAGTAAGGTGCCCAAGTTCTTAAACTGTCAGTTGATTCTCAAAAATGTTAGATTGATACACTGGTTCACTGTGCCTGAGATAGAGCATCAAGAACATATTTTTGATAAGTAAACATCAGTTCCAAGTCATCCTGTCACTACAGTTACAAAGAGGAAATATTTCTGCCAGATTCCTTGTTAGTCTACAGCCCCATATTTTGTACACAGGCCTCTGCTTATTAGATTTCTGATTTAAATGTAATATACTAGTTTAATCTATTTTTTGGTATTAACTGATAATACGTACAGGCAGGATTTACAACCTCAACTTCTATCATTTGAGCATTCAGAAATCCTCAGAGAGGACAGAAATCCACCTCTTCTGCTATTTACAGCTACAGCAAAGAAACCCAAGAGCTATAAAATTACCAGCAGACAGTCCAATTTCTTTGCAGACTTCTGGGTCAGAAAAATTTAATACTTTACCAAATCAAAAATTCCCTCTTTGCAGGGAGTGCAGAAGCAGGGAGGAAGGTTGGGGCCAGCTGGCCCTCCTTGCCCACAAAGGGACCTGCTGGTGTAGTCACACAGGAGCACGTAGGCTGAGAGCAGAGGATTTTGGCACTGGCAGTGGGAGATGGGGAGATCTCACTTCCCCAAGGAACAAATTCTGAGGCTGGAAGATGTTGTTTGGCATGACTGTGGTAACTATGTAATTGTTAATTGCTGTAAGGAGCAAAAAGGGAGTCCCATAAATCCATATACTGCCAGTAGAGGTGGCCTAGATGTACTGGTGAAAATCCCTTACACCAACACCTGTGTTTCAGGATAAGAGTCAGGGGACTATTTTACTTTCCTTCAGACCTGTTTTGAAACAACACTCAATGAACCAGAAGAGATTCAAACACCTGTGTTGGAGACTGTCTCGGCATGCAAGATTCAATGTATGTGCCAACTTATGCTGGAAATGAAACCAACAAAGACTCCTCTCCAGTTTAGAAAGGTCTTGAAACATAACAAAAAAAAAGGAGAGAAATGGGTGGGGGGGAAGAAAAGAGATGAATGGCAAGACTCCAGGGAGCTGTAAAAATCTATTTTCTCAAAAGCTGTGTCTTGGCTACAGAACAGAGCATGTGGAGGTATGGCATCTAGCCTGTAATATATATCACTGTTAGAAACCAAGAACTAGGCACTTCTCTCATCCTACCAGCAATGCCTTAAAAAACAATAATGGTTTTCCTTTCTAAACTGTGTTTACAGCCTCAAAGTACCCTGTAGACCCCAAAATACACCATTAATGGGGTCCCACCCAGCCACCAGCCTCCCACAGAGGTGCTAGTATGTGTACCTGCATGGTTTTTCTGAGCAGCGGGCCAGGTTGGATGGAGCTCTGAGTAACCTGGTCTAGTGGAAGGTGTTCCTGCCCATGGCAGGGGGGTTGGAACTAGGTGATCTTTAAGGTCCCTTCCAACCCAGGCCATTCCATGATTCTCTTTGCCTGGGAGTCATGTTTACCACACATGTACAACACAAGGAGGGCACTGAACATCTTCCTGTTCATGGAAAGCCAACAAAGCAGCCCTGGGATCCCTAATTGCCCTCACAAGGCTGCTCTGTGGCCACTGTCACATATTCAGAACCATGGCTTAGAAGGGAAAGTAGAACAAATGCTGCAGAAAGCCATTGCTGTGGGGATTCTGTTGCACAGCTCCTATGAGAGAGATAAGGTTTCAGTCTCAATGGAATAACTTCATAATAGCCTCAAATAAATAAAAGCAATTTGGACCTGGGGGTAGCTTTGATTTCACTCAGCTGTACTGAGGTTACACCAAAATAACTCTTTTGCTGTTGTTTTCTCCGCTTCTGCCAGCCCAACAAAATCAAGGAAGGAAACGCAAAGGCTTGGTTGCCCTTTTAAAGAAAGCTGCCATTCACGTCAACATTCCAGGGCTCCTTCAGAGCAGAGGCTGGTTGCTCCAATTCACCTTTTTCCACGCCTCCTACAGTCTCAGGTAAGATGCTTCTCACTGGCAGAAGATGCTGGTGTTGGCAAATGTCCCCCAGAAAGCTGTGTTTTGGCAAAGATCTCCGCTGCTCCGCGTGGGAACAGGGCTCTGGCAAGGGCACCAGTGGCTGGCACATGCCAAGAGTCGTAATAGGGCTTGCCAGCTTTGAACAATATCTGGGCACTTTTCACCAAGTCAATGTCCGTGCTCTAAACAGCTGGGAAAAAAAAAAATTAAAAATGACCTGGCTGAGCACAACTGCTGGGTTTGGATTCAGACCAGCAAAACTCATCCCATGTGCAACATGGGAGGGCAGTGTTTCCTTGGAAGCATCGTGGCTGTGGGGAAAATCAAACCGTGGATAACCAAGAGGTGAATAGATGTGGAGATACTCTATTTTTATGCTGAGGGCCATTTGACTTCATTAAAAGTGGCAGCTAATTTAGGAACTGGAAGAAGGCAAATTGCGATTTTTGTCACAAAATAAATCATTCCCGTAGTACCCACAGCTGAATAGTCATGACATGCTGCAAAGTGATCAGGCTTAATGTAGATTAGACCCCCCCAAAAAAAATCCACAGGCAAGTAAAATGAAACTGAAAAAGTAATTCGTGTTGAAAAGCTTTAAATATGGGAAAATGAAACAAAAATCAGCAATAGCATAAGGAAAGCATTCTAAAAGTGAAGTGAGAGCCCCGACTGCAGCAGATGCAATGGGACAGGTACAGGATCAAAAATACCTGTGAATCTGCAAACCAACGTGGAATCATTGTGGAAGGCAAACTATTAGTGTCAGAAACAACAGATCTACTGTTCCTTGAGCGAACCTGGATTGTGCTGGTGCACTGCTGGCCTCTGGGTCATCTGTGCCCCAGTGGGCACTCACAGCTCCAGCTGCACACAGACATCGGCGCTGACCACAGTGCCTGCGAGACAGTTCGAACCAAAAGCTCTCTCTGCCAGATGGGGTTTCTGGAGAGCTGCTAAGAAGCGAGCTGCAGGCTCCAGCCCAGCTCCCAGTTAGCAGCTGTCGACCCCGTTAAAGGCCGTGGGAGAGGCTGCCAACAGGCAGTGTGCACTCTGGGCAGCAAAGCCAAGGACCGGCTGTGGTACCGCCGAGACCGTCGTGTTCTCAGAGCAGTGTACAGCCTCAGCTTCTCTGCTGCCTTTGGACCAGCACTCATAGGCTGCTGTTCTGGCATTCAATTAGAAGAGAGGAAAAAAATGGTTACAAAAAGTAAGCCACACCTGAAGTGGATTAAAATAAAAAGAAAAGAAAAAGAAGGAAGAAAATAGTAAAAAAAAATAATTAAGAGGCAGTACATAAAAAATAAGCTGCAGAGTGTCAGACCAAATCAAAGACAGATCATGACGGATCATCTTGGCTCCACAGTAGAGTGACTTTAAAAGAGAAAATGAGTGCAGGGAGTTTTCAGCTTCTCTTTCACTTCCTTAAAAGTTCATCTAAAAGAAGCAAAATCATTCACTAATTCACTTCCACTGAATTGCCCCTGATCTTCTCATGGGAATAGAATATTCTGCTACACCTTTTACCCTGTTTTGAAAAAAATGTTTCAGAGGAACTTGAATTTATGTGTTGTTTTCAACAGTCTGACATTTCCAAGCCAGTCACTAGGAAACAATTTCCATCTCAAGTGAATCTCTGTCTTTGAGCCAGCCCCAAGCTGACGATACTGACTGAGTCTGATCTGAGAGCCCAGCTGGCTCAGAGGGGGAAGTAGAAGGGTGGATCCCCACCTTGTTGCTTCAGTCCAGCTCGGATATCCCTGAACTTTACTGAAAGTTACCCTCCTGAGGTTTCCAATCTTTTTCATGGAAAAAAAAAAAAAAAGCCACTAGTTAGACAAAACACATTCCTTACTCTAAATCAAGGTAGCATGCTTGTCTATTCCTCTCACTTCATAAATTTTACTAATGCTCTTCCTCCTCCTAGTCTAGTACACGTCTGCCCCAGAGAGAACAGGATTTACTCAGAGTGTTTTTCCTCTTAAATTTTTATCCATGTCCTTTTTTAGAGCATCTCTAACTGTATTTTCCATGTCTGCAACTACATGGACCGTAGGAGCTGCTTCCTGGCTGCTACTGTGAGCGTGAACAGCACGACTGCTCTAGGAAACCCACGATATTCCCGCTGCACCAAAATAGACTACCAGTTGTAGTAACAACTACACGCTGCAAGAGATTGCCTTCATCTATCGGGATGTGTGAGATGAATGCCTGCGCAATCCTTGCATATCTAATTGCTCTGCAGAGGTCATCTTAATTGCTGCAGAGAAAGCTGCTCTCTTGTGACAGTTCCTATTTTAATGACTTGTTTACACACTGTAGTCAGTGACTAATGCGCATTTTGCAAAGAGCTTGATGTCCTATGCTCTGCCCTGGGTCCCCCGGGCAGGGTGGAGCAGGACGTTTAAAAGCTGCTAAAATCTCCTGTTCGCTGACACTGGTAAGGCAGGGGGATGTGGATAAGCTCCGCACTGACCCAGTTCAAACCAGGTGAATTGGGTGCTGTTCTTGTTGGGCACATCTCTGTCTGAAGGAGAAAAGCAGGAACCGTTTCAACCCACGCTGGTGGATTTCTCCACCTTGTCTCCAGCTCCCCTGGTGCTGATGTGCACGGGCAGGCAAAAACTGCTTGCTGCAGTGCACCCAGGGCTTAGCAAGGCACCTTTCTGCACTGTCAGCTCTAACACTGCTACTGAGAGACCTGCCAATAGCAGCCCAATAGCGGCCTAATTGAGGCCTTCCAGCACCTGAAGGGAGCCTACAAGAAAGATGGAGAAGGACTTTTTAAAGGAGCATGTAGTGACAGGGCAAGGGGGAATGGGTTCAAACTGAAAAAGGGTTGGTTTAGGTTGGGTATTAGGAGGACATTCTTTACTGTGAGGGTGGTGAGGCACTGGAACAGGTTGCCCAGAGACGCTGTGGATGTCCCATCTCTGGCAGTGTTCAAGGCCAGGTCGGATGGGACTTTGAGAAACCTGGTCTAGTGGGAGGTGTCCCTGCCCACAGCAGCAGGGTTGGAACGCATGATCCTTAAGGTCCTTCCAGCCAAAACTGTTCTATGATTCTCTGCTATACCAGAGACAGTAGTAGCAAAGGAGTTTGATTTGAGTAGAATGTATAATCAATTAGTTAAACACTGTATGTATGACTGCACAGCCTAATTTGCTTTCAGACTCACAACATTACCTTACTGTGTCTGAGGTCCATAAAGAGAAAGCCCACAAGACACAAGAATCTCATGTGTGGGAGCCTGTGAAAATACTGAGTCAGCCCTCATGGCTGAGATTGTGGTGCTCCACATCATATCAAGAGGATGTCAAAAGTCAGGCTTTTCACAACCAAAAATAAGAAAACTCCAACCGCTCTATTGCTCTTTCCTCCCACACAGACCCCAAACTACTTCACCTCATTTTATAAATGACCCAGTTCCCAAATCTAGATCCATAAGAGCACGAGAGCTTTGCAGATGCTTTTCGTTCACTTTTATCCACCATAGCTACTGGCAACAATTTTCTTCATATTTGCAAAGCAGAAACTGAAAGCATTATCCATTTCCAAAGCCTTCTCTCAACAGATGGACCCAGACACTACACCTATACCAATAAATTATGCCCAGTGATTTCCTTGGGACTTGTGCCAGTGTTGTCCACATCCATAATTAATATAAACTCCCGTCCAAAATGAGAGAGTGGCACACCAAGTACCTTTGGGAATAGTCCCTGGATTATCCTAATTCCTAAACTGTGCCTGGCAAACATTTGGGAGACCCCCAGATGGCAAAGGCACAGGATCATGCTGACAGTTTACTCGTATAAATGATTGTGTTCCTGTGCCTGGGAGCCAGCCCAGGCACAGAGGAGTTTACCAGGAGAGATGCAGCCATAAAGTCTCTGGTAATGACAAATAGCGGATCATAATTTATCCTCATTTCTCCAGCATGGGAATCCACTGAGGACAACCCAAAACACCAGGAGCCACTCTGTTACACTACTTTTAAACCCATCTCCTCCTACTGAAACCAATGCTCTGTTACATTTACTGCTAAAATCAAGTCTTTATCAGCCGACAAATAGCCTCGCATGTGTTTAGACAAAGGGATTTTTGCATGGCCCTCTGAGTGCTACACAAACTCCCCTCCAGTATCCAGATGTCAGCCAGTGTCAATAGGTGTGGATGTTGGTTCCATTAATCACTTTCATGGGATTTGCCCTCCTAGACCCCTGCATTTGCCAATATAACTGTCTCCCGCAGAATGATAGGGGAGCTCTGCAAGGCATATTTACCTCTTTCAGGAAATCAAAACAAAAAGTCATCCCCACAGACAGCTGTATTTTCAATGAGTTTGGAAGGATCAATTTTTGCAAGTTTAAGTGGAAGAGCCTGTCCAAGAGCAGCACTGTTCTTAAAAAGTGTAAAGCAGGCAGCTGCTGAAAACCAGGACCCAGACATGCCCCAGAGTGAATTTGGGAACAGCCAAATTTGGGAATTCAGCTAAACCACCATTGGTTGCATTTAAAATGCAGTCCTTAATCTTTTGTTGTCATAAAGTCAAGATTAGGTATTTAGCAGTCAGGTACAGCTGAAAAAGGAGATGCCTAGAGAGTATCATTAACTTCCAACTCTAAACTCGGTAGATGATTTCTATTTCAGATGTGCTTCTCCAACACTGCTCAGGTAGCACTCGAGTATACAGTATAATCTTCCTCTGAAAGTCTGCTCCTGAATGGGTAACTATATACTAACCCTTTATAAACAACAATCTGAGTCTGACAGCAATATTAAAGGCTTACAGGGTTGTTGACAATTCACAACAATTTTAGCAGAAATGTAAATTACTAGCAAGTTTTTTCAATATATATTTCTGGGCAGTTTCATTTCTGCTCTTCTCAAATCAAACTGAAGTAGAGTTACTAATTCTTTTGCCTTGAGATTTTTAGTGAACTGAGCTTGAACTCAGCTTACATTTTTATTAATCCTGTGTAATTTTTCCAGAAATCCCGCTATTCTTCTCTTTAAATCCAAACCATCTGTCCACAAGCCTTAACACAGAATTGAACTTTTCCCTTTACACATCAGATTTATATGGTTCACCATCAATCCGAAATCAGAAATGTCTGATTCATATTCTGTTTCATTAATTGCATGGCAAAAGGCTTATGAACTATTGGAAAAGGATTAAAATGGGAACACATTCCTTCTAATCGCATTATATCTTAAGACAGACTTCAACAATCATTTCTTAATAAGAAGCAGAAGGGAAGGAGAAAATACTGCTCTGGCAAGTTTCAAAATAGTAAACCCTGCTCTGTAAGCAGGCTGCAAAAAGGGGTCCACCTATTCCTTCATGTCAGGAACATTTCCAGCAATGCAACTGGTCCTATATTAGTCCATTAGTGAGGCTAAACATATGTGCCCACCCACACATAGGTAGCAGGACAATAACAAGAAAACAAAAAGAAGAAAAGAAACAAAAATCTGAAGATCTTGCCCAATTTTTTTCCATACTGGCAGAGCACTGCTGATGCAATGTCCACAGAAGGCTCTTCCTATGTGGAACTGGCCAGTGACAGGAACCTGTCCAAGCAAATGCCGTCAGTTGCTGGTTATTCAGTTATTCAGGAGTTGAAAGAGAAATTATTGTCTAATTTGAATTTGAACCAAAGACAGAGTAGTTTAAACCATAAAATCAGCTGAGACAGAAAAAAAGGATACAAAAGTCAACCAGCTTTAGTTACTGTACCTGCAGAACTCCTTTTTGTTTACATCCCCTCTGACTCAAGTCCCAGTGCAGATACCTTCCCTAACTTTACCTACTAATCCAAACTATTCTGCTACAAATTTTATGCTGGAGATGATTGTCTGTTTAACACCCTCCATAAACTTCACCCTCATTAGCCTCCTGACACTGACCTGCTGGCTCCAGGGAATATGAATAAGGTCTGGCACCTGGGAAAACATAATCCAGCAGTGCAACAAAGGCTGGGAACTACCCGGCTGGGAAGCCACTCTGTGCAAAGGGTCCTGGGGATCCTGGTGGACAGCAAGCAAAGAAAGCCAACAGCATGCTGAGTTGCATCAACAAGGGCATAACCAGCAGAGATAAAGAAGCCACTATCCCACTCTATTCATTGCTTGTCAGACCACACCACAATACTGTGTCCAGTTTTGGTTCCCACTATACAAAAATGATGTGGACAATCTGGAGAGGGTGCAGAGAAGGGCCACAAAGGTGATCAAAGGGCTGGGGAGCCTGCCTGTGAGGAAAGCCTGAGAGAAATGGGTTTGTAAGGCCTTGAGAGAAGAAGGCTTAGGGGAGACCTTAGGACCATGTTCCAGAATTAAAGGGTAGCTACAAAGAAGACGGAGACTCCCTTTTTACAGGGGGTCACATGGAAAAGACAAGGGGTAATGGAGAGATTATGATTAGACACAAGAGGAAAGTTTTTTACAATCAGAACAATAAGCCATTGGAATAATCTCCCCAGGTGGATTCATATATAAGATTCACCTGGAGAGGATGTTGGGCCATCTTGTCCAGACCATGCTTTTACCCAGAGAGGTTGGACCAGGTGATCTTTGAGGTTACTTCAAACCTGGTATCCCATGATTATGATTCTGTGAATTAGTTCTGCTCCTTGGAATCTACAGTATGATCAGATAATGCTGATACAGTAAGTCCTTTTACCTGAGGGCTTTGCAGCTTACTTAGCTGGATGGTGATCAAAATTATGAGGCTTTTTTTGATGTACACAAGAGAAAAGGAAGAGTTCTACTCTACTTCTTTTCAGGTGCCCTGCCTTGTATCTCTGCTCACTGAAATTTTCCAAGCGTATTATGACATATATGATGCCTATGTGTGCACACAAGACATTTCTGTGGCCAGGAAATCCCATCTCCCACGGTTTTCCACTTCTTCTTGACCCTTTCCAGCCCTTATGGACTTGCAAACTCTTTGCTGGAGCAGTAAGAGTAGCACCAGTGAGAATCAACAACAATCTGCAATAGTAGACATAAGAGATCAATCTTTTGAAGGCTAATGCTGCTATAAAAATACTACTTGTTCAACAAGGTCAGACTCAAAACTACACATTGAGATTGCTGGGTCTTATCCAAAGTTGCTTCCCAAACTATCCTTGTGTTTACAGCATCTGCTTGAAATGCAAAGAGCACTGACCTCAAAATGGGGAGAGCAGCGAAGAAAGATCTCTGGCGTGGTGAAGGCAGCACTGTAATTCCTGTGCATAACACCTGCTATTAAAGCAATTTGCATTAATCCTTCCAGGCTTCCCATGACAAACTTTGTGCCGTGTTGTGCTCTGCACAGCCTGGCCAGATCCCACTCTGCAGAACCCCACTGCTCCCACCATGTCCCTGGCCTGCCATCCCTCCCTGGGGCTGTGGCAAAGTGTTCACACAGCTACATGGTGAGCAAAGGTCAGGGCTGGGACGTACCCTCACTTTTCTGTGTACAGTTCATGGCACTCTTCCCTGTTAAATGCAGACAAGAAAAACTTCCCACCCATAAAAGCCAATTTTAATGCCCTATCTGCACTAAGTTACTGCTGTGCTTTGTACTGCTGCACACCAGTGGAACCTGCAAACCTCCCCACCCCGCCCGGATTTTAAAGTGGTTCCTAAAGCAGCTGAACATCAGGGAATGGTGCACCTATGCCAGTGAGGGCATCTGTGACATGTCCTCCAGATACATTGCTTTAAGGATGTCCTAACAGAGGACACACCAGTTCACAGGCATCTCTTGTGACACCAAACAACAACAATTTTAAATTTCAAGGCTTCTTTTTCTGCACAGGGTATTTTAGATCATCCATCCCTCCCTGTTCCATGGGTTTGTGTTGCTGTCAGTAAATGGTGGAGATGGCCAGCCTGTGCCAGGCATTTGTGGAAAAGGTTGCATAATATTTGTTTCCATTTTCTAGGTACATCTGTTCTGAGCTCTGCCTGGTGCCAGCAGGGTTTGCAGAATTAAGCCCTGGGGATCTATGAACTCAGAATTGCACACGCTTTTATAAATATTAAGTTTCATAACAGGCTTATGCAGTAGATAATACCCATCTGAATTATGGATGGATACCAGTATTTGTCAGAAGGGCAACGTTGGCATCATCTACAAAAGCAGTTTTTCATCAGTATTGTCTTTCTGTGCTCCTCTTTCTCACTCCACTGCTCAGTGCACTCGTGTACATGACTTACACCCCTGACTTGTTCACGGCTGCTGATAAGAGAAGTTTTTTACTTTATTTACACAGCACTAGGATAAAGGGGAGAATGCACAGCGTAGCATAGACACGGGATAGTGGTAAATCCGAAACTGTATTGCTTTTCCCTTTTAAGACAATTTCCTGCCTGCCTTATATAGAGGCATTAACTTGAAATTATTTTGGAGACTTTGCAATGAGACTTACAAATGCAGAAGAGCTCTACAAAGCCATGAAGGATCAGTATCTTTATGTGTAAATGTCTTGTTTGTCCATGAGTGAGAAAGAAGATGCCTGAATCTTTGTGGAGGAAACAAGGGATGGAGACCAGACACCAGGGTTTGAGAACATCAGGCCTCCAGCAGCAGCAGCTGCTTTCCCTCCCCATCCTTGCAGTGCCGAGAGGATTTAAGAAAAGGAGCAGCTTAAATGCAAAGTCACCTGGAACAACACATGGGGAGTTTTTGAGGAGGGAACTAAGGTTGTTTCCAATGTGTTCAGAGGGGCGGAAATTCAGGTACACCATTTTAAAATGAGGAAGATGACACTAAAGAAACATAGTCTGTTCATTTTGTTGTGATTTTGTCCTCTTTGTGTTTACGGCTCTCAGGAAAATGGGGAGACATCTGTCAGTATCCTGAGGAAGCCCTAAGAAAAGATAAAATGTAAAGTTGTGGGGCACAGGAGGACAGACTTGCCAACTCCTTTGACATGCACAAGACCCAGGACCACTCTATGCCCACCCGATGACACAGGGCTGTTTCCAAAAGACAAGGAGCAAAGTCTGTCCAACACATCCATCAAAAGCTTGGAACAATAGTTCTTAATATGCCAGGCCTTGGGTGCTTAGGAGAGCGTCACTGATGGAGCAGACGATGGTTTTAGGTATTCATTTGTCTTCAGTCACAAAGATCCTAACGTGCCACTGGGAGCTTCCCTACCCAAAAGTGTTTCACAGTGTGATATATGACTCTTGTATTGGGAAAAGCAATGGAGCTTGTTATCAACAGGAAAAAAAACCCAAACAACTCAAAAAAACCCAAACAAGAGGAAGAGTCCCTAGAATAGCAGAAGAACAATGATAGATAAGACACTGCCTTAGACAGACACAGAAACCCAAGTCAAGAAGATGAAGCTGAGTCATGATCCTCAACGAAATGAACCTCACCGTAAATGCTGAGGTGTAGCTGCCAGAAGAGCTCAGACACATGTGCTCTCCTGTGCTCTTTGTTATCACTACTGCTTCACTACCTTTAATTTCTACTGATAGCAATTGATTGTGAGAGACACAGCAGGTCTGCAAGAATCAGCTGGATTGTGGTTAGTCCCAGTTATGTGCTATTATGAGGCACCTAAACTGTCAAGTGCCTGTGAAGAAGTTGAACTATATTGTGTTTCTAAGCTAAGGATATACAGTGCCAGCCACTGTCATAGGATAAAACTGGGAGCAATATATTCTAAAATATACAATATATGAGATAACTTTCTTTTGGTGGCTGGGTTTTATTTTGTTCAGAGGAAGAAGGGAGCAGACTGTCTTCCAAGAGGTCATATTAAATTTCTGCAACTTCTGGCAGTTCCAAATCTCCTTTTCATTGGATGATCATTCATTATGAGTTGTATGAATATGAACTGTGCGTTAGAAGATAAGGCATTAATGCGTAAATCGCTCTAAATATTGATTTTGATGCACTACACTGTACAATGCTGAAAATTATTTCTGTACTTTAGATGGATAACTGCTTTAAGAAGCAGCAATAGTGTAAAAGGAATAAAATCAAAGGGACAAGATCACCCACTGTGCTATTTTATGGTTGTGTTATCTTTGTATTGTTACACAATAATATTTGTACTGTGGTTTCATCTGAAGATTGTGAATGAGGTTATAACATGACCAGGCTAAGTCTAAGGGAAGAACTTTACAGGCAGGAAACAGAGGCACAAAGGGACATCTTCGGCTCCAGAGGTAAGAATTCAGCACAGACCCTCGGAAGCACAAAGAGGTGCCCCGGTAATAAAGAAAGGAATAGGACATTCATTGCACCTTTTCTCCTCACTGACTCCAAGTGGGTCGTCTCAGGGGCTCTCTGGTGAGTTGGCTGCTGCAAACCTGCACAAACTCACAGTACAGCATGAGGATCAAAATTAGTCTTACTTTGCTTTGCACCCTCATATACTTGTGGCTGCCTGCTCCAGTTGGCTTGTTCTCTCTCTGTATTTCTGTCCACAGATCTGAGTACAGACTGTGTCAGAGCAGAGCACACCCTGACAAAATGCTGCTAAGCTTTGATATTAACACTTAGATTAGATTCACAACCTGCTTACAGGCAGATGCCTGTACAAGCTCCTGTGAAAGTTTGCCTAGATGCAGTCAGTAGGTTACACCAAGCTAAGGTTTACTCCAGCTTTTTAGTTATTCTTTCTCCCTCACCAACAGGTATTCAAAATCATTAACATAAATATCAGAGGAAATATACATAGCATGAGATCCAAAAGAACATTCAAAGCACAGTAAATCATGAGGCCAAGGACTTCAGAATTGGAAAATAAAAGTATTAAGTTTGTCTGTGCAACATTCAGCTGCTTTCACTTCCCTTGTGCTCCTGCACT
The DNA here is from genome assembly GCA_013399855.1 of Oxyruncus cristatus. Taxonomy (NCBI): domain Eukaryota; kingdom Metazoa; phylum Chordata; class Aves; order Passeriformes; family Cotingidae; genus Oxyruncus; species Oxyruncus cristatus. Next base: position 1,396,264 of record VXAY01001311.1, on the reverse strand, counting down.
GAATTACACACTTTTTAATTTTTTTTTTCCTTGCTAAACAGGAATCTCTTCTTTTTACACCGAATAAATAGTTATTTATATGTCTTTTATATGCAGTGTTGTTGCCATGAGCTTCCTCAAGTTCAGACCATCAAAATAAGCACTGATGAAAGAGTATTTGGTTCCTCCAGGCTACTTTTGTGGCTTTTTTCCCTACAGTATTTGCCTCAGTCTGTCAAATGTCTTTGATGCAGAGCAGCAGCCTTAGCAATGCCTGTAGGGACCTGAGTGGGAACAAGTGGGGGGTGATAGGATGCAAATCCTGTGACCAGAGCAGGGGAAAATGGGCAGGAGGCACCACAAATGGCAGGGCCCTGAAGGGAGGTAGAGGTTTGTGGTCCAGAAAGGGAGCAAGAGGTAGGAGATGAAATGGAGGAAAAGAAGGAGAAATGTGGAGTACTCAAAAAATTGGGAAATAGGAAAGGTCTGAGAGGAACTGGTCAGAGCAGATAGGAGCAGGAATGGATTTCTAAGGCAAAAGGAAAATCAGCCCCCACTCGCTGTGCCCCAATCCCACAAAAACCTGAAGGGAGATGCTCCATCCCCCTAGTGTCAGCCACCCTCACACTGTCCCACCAGCCTGTACTATCAGCTGCCCACAGAGGGGATACACACCTGTGCACTGCCTGGTTGTCCTTCTGCATGTCAGGCTCGAGCATGAGAAAATTCGACTTGCAAAGGGCAACAACGAGGTTCCTCAGGTGGCTGAAGAGCCCCACTGAAGAAACAGCAGCAGTCTCACGAGGTGACTTGTTTCCTGGTAGGCAGGCCCAGAGTATCAAAGAAAGTTCACTTACAGGAGTCCATCTGGAATGGAAAAGAGATTTAGGAAGACGTTCTGCCCTCTCTTGTAATGACACTGGCGTGATGTAGTTGTTCTAGTCTCCCGCAGTTCATGGGAAAGGAAATGCAAGCCCTTCTCTTGGCAGTCCCATGTCACAGGAGTGAAGAAAAGAACTTCACGTATTGTGACAGCATCCTACATCCAGACGAGTTTTAGGATTGACCCTCTGGAGCCCACTTTGTCCCACAGCAGTATTATTGACATCCCTACTACTCATAGCATAGTTCAGGTTGGAAGGGATGTCTGTAACTCAGACCTAACTTCCAGGTTTGAACAGGTTGCCTGGGCCTTGTCCGGTCCTGCTCTGGGTGAAGATCTCCAAGGCTGAAGGCCCCACAGCATGCCTGGGTGCCTCATCTGGTGTTCAGTGACCCTCACAGCAGAATGCTTTCCTTATACCTAACAGGAGGCTTCTTTGCTGCACCCTGTGGCTGTTGCCTCTGATCCTTTCTGCATTTACCTCTGCTGATTCTCACCCACCTGGCAGGGAGTCAAAGAGCACCTGCATCTTCTTTTGTTCAGGCTGAACAAAGGGGCAGCTGCCCCTGTTCTCTTTGGGTGTCCTGTGCTCCCACCCTGTGGACTTCCTCTGGAGTCACTCCAATTTTTTAGTAGCTCTGTTGTACCAGGACGTCCAATGCAGAACTGTAGAGCAGTTTGGGTTGGGAGGGTCATCCAGCCCCACCCCAACACCAGACGTGGCACTCCAGATGCTGACTCACAATTATCCCACACGGGAAGATCCCCTACCTCAGCCTCCTGGACGCCCCACATGATCACTGGCCATCATCCCAGCTGCGTGCTCTTGACTTGACACTCAACCTGCTGCCCACTGGAGTCCAGGCCCTCTTGGCAGAGGGACTATACCCTCGCCTGTCCCTCATAAAACAGGTTGTACTTGTCTTTTTCTATCAGCCTTGGGCTCTGCTGACGGCTGATACCGCTAACAAATATTCATCCAGACAGTTAATAATTCCAAGAGCTAAACCACAACTGACAGGCCACAAGCAACCTAAAGATGAAAGTGCCTTGTCACTCAACAGATCTAAGGCTATGCCACTGTCACTCACGATTTCCTTTTGTTGTCATGCTTTTGTCACTCTTTCCCTGTCCCCAGACATGTCTGGTATGTCACCAAAGGTGTGTCCTCACACTGAGCATTTGTCAGTAGCCAGTCAGTGTTTGCAGTGGCAATGGGTGGTGGATTTAGAGATGGGGAGCATGAAGAAAGCAAGTGACTAGCGCTGAATGGCAAAGATTTACCATGGATGGGTTATCAGGTTTTATTAGTTGTTTTTGCTAACGGTGCATGTTAAAACTGTTGAAGCCTTCAAATTAAATCTTGTTTTTAATAACTTGAATGAAACAGCTTTTGAGAGACCTAGATTCTAAAAGGGACTCTGAAAAACACATTAACCCAAGATAAAAATGCTCAGTTATGGTACAGGAAAGTAAAACAGAATGTGACAGAACTATTTTGAACTTTGTGTTGTCTCTCCCATGAATATTTTCAGTCTCATCTCCTTGCTGGAAAATGTTACCCTCATTTGATTTCCAAGTACTTAGTTTTATTTTAAAACACTTCTTTTAAAATTTAAACACCACACACAGAGTCTGAGGATGATTCGGCATACACAGTTGTATTTTATTTTTAGTATCATGACAGATAACAGGGATTCTGAATAGCTTTTCCTCATCATCTACAATGTTTTTCTTGTAGTAAGGCTGCATAACACAGTAAAAGAATGTTCCCTTTTTGGGAAAGTATTCTATGTCTTACGAAATATTTTTGCATAATAACATGGGTATAGATTAATTTCAACAGGTACATATGTAAGTATCATCAGTTGTAATTCTAAATAATGAATACAAAGTTCCAAGAAATTGATGTATTTATCCTGCCTGAAAATTATCTAGAATATTTTTATTGTGGTCCTGAATTGCAATTTGGCAGTATATACATGTACTTGACTTTTTTTTTAACCGTTTTGTAAGACGTCTATATTGCTGGTACTGACTATGAAAACCCTAGTTTTTTGCTCATTTATGGGTACATAACAAAGGAAAAGTACAAAGTGCATCAAAATATTGAAAATACTATGGTGATCTTTTTGAGAACTGGATCAAATTGTGTTGACAAGGACTAAACCACATTAAAGTCTTATCCCTGTTAAATGCCTACAGAGTAAAAGGAGTCTGTAGCAGAGTGGACCAGAGCCAATGATTCCATCTCACAGTATCTTTCAAGACAATTAAATTAGTTCTTTTTTTTCTTTACAAAAGAAGCCCATGCAGATCTTTTCACAGAAAGTAGTTGTGTCCTGACATTCTTTCTTTAAATTATCCAAATGGATAGGGCTTGCATTTAAATCTCTCTTTAGTCAGAAGTCTGCTTCAGGTATCTGAAGCCTTCTCATCAAAACCCAGGGTGTATACAGAAATTAAACAGAACAATTACATTAAAGACAATAAAAAACATTCTAATTTTACATTTTAGATTCAGTGGCTTAGCACACCAGATGTGCAGATCCTGAGGTTGCCAGGGAAGAGGCTAAATGCTGGAGATGAGCAAGGCCTGATTTGACAACCACTGAAAATAATGAAAAGAAACCTTATAATTCAGATTCCATAGAATTCTAAGCATTTTATCTCAAAAAGAAAGAAGTAGGACCAGAAGAGACTGCAGGGAAGAGCAACAGGGATAATCACAGCCACTGGATGCTTTAACTAAAAGCAATAGCTGAATAGGGTAGGGAGTCCTACCTGGAGAAGACTCAAAGCCCTTGGGCTTGATAGATGGAGAAGAAGCCACACTGTATGATGGCAAGTTAATTACCAGACTGAGTGAGCAACACAGGAGGATGCTTTATGAAGTATCAGTTTAATCAAGATGAACATAATGCAACCCCTCATGGTTGTGGTGCACTTAAAATATTCTCTAACCCACTATGGCAACGCAAAATGTCATGGTGACCTGTGATTAGCACGCAACTGGATAAAATTTCATGGGCAGGGTGGCTTTTTTTCCCTGCCAGCACTTTTCAAAGTACATTAAAAATATTTTACTTTAATATCTGTGAGACTGGGAAGAATTGGTCCTTTCTGACCGATAGAAGCAATTTCACATAAAGTGCTGAATCAGTTTAAGAAGACAAGCAGTTAATCTGTAGCAGCAATCACAATGTTGTTGACCAAAGTCCCAGTGTGTCTTCTCCTGAAATCCTCTACTTGAAGTTGTTACTCATGTTACACATAAAAAAATTTCATGGTCATTAGGAAGACAGCACAAGCTGTACATCATCTGCTGCCTGATGGAGGGTAAAATCTCTTTGTTGCTGAACAGGTTTAAGCAAACATGCCACAGCCAGCTGGTAGATCCCTGTGTGCAGAAGCCTGATGCATCAACTCCATAAAGCCTCTGAACAGAGCTAGGTAAAACTGGACCAGATGGGAATACCTCCATTAACCCATACTCATTAACACCATAGTTAACAATGCAGTTCTCCCTGCCAGTTGGTTTTTTCATTTAGGAGTGTATTTTCTACCAGACATCCAGATCAAATAATAGAAGATGTGTAACACTTCTGCTAAAATGCCATGAGGGCATGAATTGGAAAAGCACATGAAGGAAACAGATACTCAGAAGCCAAAAAGTAACAGTGTCACACTATCTTTTTGTAATCAAGCTGTCCAAGCTGGATATGTGATAGTGGTTGGAAATCTGGGTGGAAAAGGATTTAAAGTGAGATACCAAGAGAGCTTCCTGTATTGGATATGCTCCTTTTGTCCCAGCTATGACCTTCCATATGACATAGAAGCATCTTCTGTCAAAGCCAGACGGAGAAAGTCTGAGGCACTGACACTGTCATCATTTTGCCTTTTCACAGAACATTTTCATGCAAGGAATGAATATTAGTGTATCAATTAAAGGGCTAGGAAGAAGAGACACAGGGCAAAACAAAATATCTGAGATCAGTGGTACAACTAAGGTCTAACAGTAGCTGCAAGACATCACTGTCAAGTAGCACTTCATCAGCTCAAAGTGAAATGTACCTTCAAGGACTTGGAGATTTGACCTACGTTCTCCACCTTCCAAGGTAGTATTGCCAATGTGCAAATGTGATTGCACACAAGCAAGCACCCCCAGCGAGATCCTGCACAGAAGCTTCTGCTCACAGAGAGCTCACCTGGCAGAAGTCCTCAGAGGCAGGGAGTTCTCATTTTCTGAGCCCCCATTGACATCCGTCGCTTCTTGCAACAGGAAGAAATCCAGGCAGTGACCTAGATGGAGATGGTATATTCTGAATACTAAGAAATATTAAGTGAGAAGAACAAGGAACTCTTATTTACTCATTGTGTAGGAACATGGCAGGGTCAAATGGCAGGTTTTGGAAAAAGAACCATCATGACTAAAGGAATAGGAGCTTCCTCCTTCCCCTTTTTCCTTAGCAGAGACCATATTTGCTATGGATAATTCTTGTCTTAAAATGAAGAGAGAGATGCTTGTTTTTTTTGGACCTACCAGGCTAAGGAACCCTATTCCAGCTGTCCCTGGAATGGTGAGGACTATTTCATTCTATATCCTGCATTGATTTTAAAGGGGGCTGGGGCAGGAAGGTTTAAAGTGAGAGAGGAAATTTTCATAATCTCAAAAGGAACACAGTGTTAAACTCCAGCTGTCTCGAAGAGGCTTGTGCACCAAAAATCTGCACTTGGAAAATCCAGCTTGAAAATCCAAAGACATCTAGGCTAGGTCCATCAGATGTTCAGATACTAGAACCATCATTTGCTTTAGAAAATGTACTCGAGGACTCTTATGTGGGTTTTAGACTGAGCATTAGAACATTCCAGTCCAAGCAAATGGGATTCAGCTATGCTGATTGAAGCATAGAATGGGAACCTCTCTTAAAAAAATGCCTGTGTTTCTTTGGGATTCCTCTGTGTATCCAAAGTTGTGTTTCTGGGTTGTTCTGGGAAGGGAAAAAGGTACAGATTCAGGCCCAGGTTAATTCTCAGACTAACACTAGATAAATTTGTGTCACTGAGCTACAAAAGAAAAGGAATTGAATAAGTAGAATAACCAGAAATATCAGATGAGGGCAATGAATGCAGATCTCAACATGACAATAGACTACACAGAAAACGTAAAGAGGCAGAGGAAATTACCTTGATTGTTTGAACATACTGAGTTTGAGAGCGGGGAAAAGAGAAAAAAAAGAAGCCCCACAAGTACTATTTTAATTTCTTAAAATGGAGATATTTATTTGTTAAGATAATTAAATCCAAATAATAAATAACGTAATAGTTATCTTTGAAAATTCCCATCAAAGTTAAATGAAACAATGAGCCTGTCCCTTCTGATCATGCTCATTAAGACTCTGCAGCTATGAAAAAAGGCATGGTCTACTATAAAATCGTTATTTGTTTCCATCCACTTGCACAAACATTATAAATAAGACTTTCCTTATAAAAAATCACATGAGATGACTGTGGCATATTTTGTAAAATATGACTAGAAAAAGACAAGATACTGTTAATAAATAATACATTCAATAACAAAGCAATTTTTGCTATTGAGAGACATCTAGACATTTTGGGGTACAGTCACCATGAAACCACCTGAAAAGTAGACATTCTTCAAAGGAGCACTGCACACTACTTGAAAATGAACAAATTCTACTGACATAATAGAAAATACATTATTGCAGGGCAAAGAAAGATAAACCCTTAGTCCTTGTAACAGTGTTAGCCGACAGCAAACATTTGCTACATTGGAGAGTGAATTAGATCGAAGCCCTAATCACAAGACTCTGAACAACAACACACTTTGTGATGTTTTACACACTCCACACAAGTACCTTTGCCCCTGAGCATGTCAAAATAACAATGATCGAAGATGTTCACCCAAGTGCTCATGTCATTTTGACACAACATCCAGCCTGTAAAGCTTACATACATCATAAATGGTACAATAAATACTGCATGCCAGTCACTGGAGGTAAGACAAATCCATGGAATCACGCAACCTCAGAGGCATAATGATTTTCTTATCTACTTCAAAATCACCTCAAGACATCGAACTACCACATTACCATCACATTTTTCAATAAACTGAGCAAGAGAAGAAGGAGCACAAATAAAAGTACTAGAATTCACCAGCTAACACTGACATCCCACATCACATTGCTCCTTTGCAAATACTGTGTGAGAAAGCAAAAATGGCAATTATGCCCAGTCCCTAAAGATATAGGAGACATCTTGCACCTGTCCTACTTGGGCTTTGTATTACTACTTTGTATTACCAGCATTACTGTAAACCACAGACTGATCCCAAGTCAGCTTGTTTTATCCAAACACTGAGCTCTTTCCAAACACAGGTTTATGGTTTGGTATCACCATTGATTCAAGCATCACTTGCCTGAGCACTGCACCAGGAGGAAGGCTTGTCCCCTCTCATAGCCAGCTTGGAGACAGGGTCAGCTACAAAGCAGGAGACCGGAGATGTACAGATGGTATGACAGGGAAGGTGAGAGCAGGGACCTTGCAACTACAGGTAGAGGCAAGCTGAAGCCTTAAAGCAATGCTTCCTGGGCCGCCTGCCTTCAAATAACCTACTTTGTTCCCAAAGCAAAACACCAGGGAGTTGGGATAATCCCAGAGATGAACCAGTTGTGGGTTCCCTGGTCCCCTACGGCTGGGCAGATATTCCAGATCTCTGCAGCTCCAACAGCTAATGTTGGTCCCTCCTGAAATCTCTGACCTCTCATAAATACCTCAGTGAGGTAAAAGCAAAACTAATACTTCTGAAAAATCTTTGCCTGCTACATTTCTGTTCCAGTCAAGCACAAAACTTCCTCAAGTTGAGGCTGTGCCTGCAAGAAATGGAAGGGAGCTCACAGCATTTTAGCTTGCACCTCAGCTTCCAGCCATAAGCAAGCAGCCAACTGTACCAAACCACAGTCACTTATCTCCTGGCGCAGGAACAGACTATTGGATTCTGTGGGCAGCAAACATATGGTGTGGCATCATCAGTGAGCCTGACTGATCTCCCAGCCAGGGCAGCCCAGTGAGCCCACGCCTGGGGAGAAGTCTGATCTGCTGGAAATGCAAACAGATTTTCTCTTACAGTGCTGGAAAGAAGTATATTTAACTTCAGGAAGAGAGCAGTTCGTGTGTTACCATCCTCACGGTAAAGCTCACGTTACCAAAATCTGAGTCTGGTTTTGAAAAGGGAAATAGTTGAAAGAGGATGTGGCTCACTGCAAAACCTGCTCAAAATATCTTCTTTCCATTTCTTTTCTCTTTTCAGTATTTTTACACTACTGAGCTCATACTAATAATCCATGTCATGGACACGACATTGAAATAAAAACACATGCAGGCTTTTACATTCATCATCATCCACATGCTACATTTCACAGTTCATTATCAGAGCAATGTACCATTCTATAAAAACATCACATCGAGGCACCTTAAATCTCCTTCATGTCTTTGTTTTCTTTTCTCTTGAACTTTCAGAAATAGTCAGATGGAACCAACACTAACACAGGCTAAAGCCAGGTGTCCACTGCGAATAAGAAACAGAAAGGCAGGATGGCTGAGTCACCATGAGCTTGCCAAAACTGGAGAAGATGAAAATAACCCTACAATATTTCAGTTGATAACTTAGATATATAACTGTCCTTCAACACACCTTATAAAAACAATAATGTAGGTTTCTAAGTAAAAATAGAAGACATTTCTATCCTATGCTCAGGGTGAAACTTCAGAATTTACAGCAAACTGCACATTCAAACTTCTAGCTCTTGACCTGGAAGTGGCTAAAGCATGGCACGAAAATGCTTTGAGCTGTGCTCCCTTCCACAACAAAGGAAAAAGAGCCTTGTTGCTATTCGACTGCTGTAGCTGTTGCACTTGGAAGTTTCTTCGCCTTTCAGGAGTGCCCAGACGCTTCCTGGCTTATCCCTCAGCTGACGTCTTGGCTTTGCTGTGGCACCAGGAGGCTGCAAAGTGGAGCTCCCAGCACACAGCTGAGCTGTTGAGCTGCTCCAGACCAGGAAAGGCAGGGCAGGGGATGACATACCCACGCTCCATGAGTTTCCAGCTAGGAGATTACTTCTCAGGCTGAAAACTCCTTCCCAGCAGGGTCAGCAAGGCTGGCTGTGTCTGGGCACCAGGCACCCCACGCCACACCCTGGGGAGGGAGCAGGCAGCAGGAAGCAGAGGGCAGTGGCTGCTGCTCAGCCCCCACCAAGCGAGGGCAGGGACCACACAGTGCATTTCATGCCGGGGCTCGTATCCCCTTCTGCCGCCCCGCTGGATCTCCTCTTGTCTGGACTGTGAGTAAGCCCAAGGACTACCCGAAAGCCCTGTGCCAGCCTGGCCCCACAGCTCAGCACGAGGTACAGCCCCAGAGCATCTGCCAAAGCCCCAAGAGGTTCAGGAGCCAGAGGCTGCCCTCTGCCCCCAGCACAGGTACTCAGCACAAGCAAGGCGAGATCCAGGCAGTGGTTTTTAATGCCTTGCTTTCTCATCCAGACAGTTCTCCCTCCAGAAGAGTATAAACCCTACTTCATTTAGAATGCAACTACCAGTAAACTCTCCAGTGGAACAGAACCTTTACTTAAAAAGCAATTCCTGTACATGACACATAGATTCTCATCCAATACCTAAATTATTACTGAGAGACACTCACCGAGATGCAAAAAAAGAAAAAATAAAAAATAGTAAGGTCAAAACTTACATGTACCCAAACCAACAGGACAACTGGACTGATACTTACTCGAGTGGTTCATGTCCTTGCCTGAGCTTGTGTAACTTCCGTGACACATAAAATGAAAATGAAAAATATTTTTTTTATCACCATGGTAGTTACAGGCCATTACGAAAAAGGTTTATTAAAGACCCCCTGTTTTTCACTGGGGTTGAAAGCAATTTTGAAAATTAATTTCTATTTTATTGATGCCTGGTTGATTATGAGTGCACTAAGACATTCCAAAGATTCAAGATTTGACTGCATGCAATTTAGGCTGAAACCCAAAGACACTTACAGCCAGACTGGCTTTTAAGAAAGCCAGAACATTTTCCAGTTCTTAAAGACTTTTAATGGTTAAGAGGAAGACAATTTGTTGAGATATCATTGAAAAGAAGATACTGCGCATAACACAGGAAAAAAGCATAAGATCAACACTTTTAAGAAAACCAACATCTGAGACTAAATTGTCATTAAAAAAAAAGAGAATAAAGAAAGATTTCTGCCCTGCAAACACTATCAGAAAAGAAGAATTGCAGTCAAAAAGCAGAGGGAAAAGATTGTACCATTCCATCAATAAAGTCTAACAAAATTATTTGACAATGAGTGGAAGCACTGGCAGGCATCAGATCCATCAAGGATAATAAATTGAGGATATCTAATTCCCAGATACAGCCAGTCAACGGTGAGGCTTCACACTGTAGAAAAATCCTTTTTTCATTTTCTCTTGGCTCATACTATACACTTGACAGATGGAGCAGAGCATGGATCTCTTTTATCCAACTTGCAGAAACAAGGACATGACACAGATCATGATTTGATTTCCGACTGTGACACCTTAGCACAGCGTAAGTTTGAAATGCAGTAAGATATCTGCCTCACAAAAACAGCCAACAAATAGCATAAACTGCTCATGATCTACACTTGTGGGAAAACATAAAATCAATAGCTTAGAGAATAGGAACCTTTGACTAAGTCCCATAACCTGGCATTGCCTTAAAAGTAGCTTAAACTAATTAAACTTTTCATAGGATGAATTCCCTCAGGTTTGAGAACAGACAACTGGTTAAAATCCAGGCAATTCCATTGATTTAACACAAGTTAGAACAGTAAAAGAGAGTAGAGAAATTGGCTTAGAAATTGAAAGGCAGGGCAGAGAGGAGATGACCTTCTTTTCTCATTAAAAATGCATGGCTTTTCACTTTCCTACACTCCAGGTGTTGCCTGAAGGTAATATTCTTATTTACTTACTAACAATGTGGGTGGATTTTAACACAAAAGCATAAATTCAGTCAGATAGAAAGGGTGGTTCATTTGCTTGTTTTCACTGTCCAAAAGAGGTAAACTTTCAAATTTTATAAAATTTCTGGTTTTTTTGNGGTGGATTTTAACACAAAAGCATAAATTCAGTCAGATAGAAAGGGTGGTTCATTTGCTTGTTTTCACTGTCCAAAAGAGGTAAACTTTCAAATTTTATAAAATTTCTGGTTTTTTTGGTTTTTTGGGTTTTTTTTCACTTTACTTCCCAAGCCTCTTACCTAACATCTTACAACATCTAACCTAAACACAATCTCCATTCACCTGACAGAGAAATCACCACAGGAAGAAAGACTGGAAATACAATGAAGTGGTACTGGAAACAGGAAAGCCTTCATTTTAATTCTGAGTTAATACAGTAATTAGTACTAGGAAGATGTGAAATGTTGCATAGAAACTTGCTTGCCCTCAGCATTGATAAACCTGAAGCAGTTTATGTCTGTCAATATTTCAGGTTCATAGCCCAGAGGAAAGTTCATTGTAGTGCAGAGAAAATTTTAAACAACTTGGGAATGCAGGTTTCACCCCAGTACAACAAGAACTGAGGGAAAGAGAAGCAAAAGAACTTAAAGAACATCTGTTAATAACTGTAGGTCCCAATTATGAGAAAGACTGAGTCATCTCGTGTATTTATCTCCTTTCTGATCTTTGTCTGGTTTTTTGGACACCACAACTAAAATGGCAGTGCACAAACAGTAACAGACTTCAGAAGATCTGAACCTCTGTCGCAAATTTATTTTTCCTTTTTTTTTTTCTTTTTTAACTACATTTGGAGTGTAACATTTACTTTTTTATCTAAGGACATCACACGGAGTTGTCTAAATCTCCAGATTTAGACTTTTTATTTAGACAGCTTTGCAGAAGTGTGGACTTGAATACAAAGATAGAGGTGCAGAACAACTTGAAAACCAGGGAAAACTCTTGCAACAACTCTAACATTGCTTGTTCAGTTCTTTTAGGAGAAAATAATGTTCAGCATTTTAGGGGAACAAAAGAAAAAAAAAAAAGGATCTTCTTCACATGTAAAATTCATGCAATTTTTTTTCCCACTAAATGATTTGAAAATAATTCTTCAAGATACCTACCAGCTTTTGAGCTATAAACTTCAGGCTATCAGCTGTTTTGTTTATGTAACTATGTGCCTATAAATTATTTAGGTAGCCTACAGAGGCGTCTGAAAAGGGTAAGATCTCTGATTGACACTTCTTTCCCTTTTCAATGCAAGGTGAAGTGCATGAACAACAAAAAAAATCTACTGTTTCTGTCTGTGCATGGAACAATTCTTAGAAATGCTTATGGAGTGGCAGTTTCAAGAGCACTGAAAGCTGACCTAATCCAATATTGGCTCAATGGGGATTTCATTATTGATATAAATAAAACCACAGCGTTTTTTTGGAAGTCCTTGCTCTATGCAGCATCAGGCATTCACCTTCCAGTGACCTCCTCATAGATACAAGTCTCACACTCAGATAAAATGGGTTTTGGATACGCAGAGGTCTGCTTTGTAAAAGGCCAAACCATGCAGCGTGACCAAACAACACACTAAAGGACATAATTTCCAGGCATTCCCATGCTCATTGCAATTTTCAGTACAAAGTCCAGCCCTTTAAAGTTAGTCAGCCCATGATCTGCAGGATCAAAATCCACGCTTGAAGAGCCCTCACAGAACAAAGAAATACCCCTCGGCATAGCGGAGACATCAAGCAGTCAGAGCTGCAGCTCTAATACCTTTTTTTACTGTTAGTGCAGCACACTCTGTATCATCTGCTCGACCTCTACAGCTCAAGAGGCAGCAATCAACTCATGAGTCTGTAGGAGTCCTGCCAGACTACTCCAAAACAGCGTCTTCCTGAAAACTGGACATCTCCTGTAGGTTTTGCTCTGCATACTAAATGCTATGGCTACCCAAAAGGAAAACTTGTGCTCCTGAAGGAGGAGTGCTTATTTTCAGAGTGTGTAGGGGTTAAAAAAAAAAAAGTGTTCAAGCATTTTCTCCAAAAATACATGCACAGAAAAAAGAGAAATTGTGATTATGGCACTTCTGCAGGACAACGGGATCCTGGTTGGAGACCTCTGAGTAGAGACTCAGATCTGGGTCTCAGTACTCCAGGTTATGCTGTTATAATCAAAATTGCTTTTCCTCTGTGCATTTATTTTCAGTGAAATTTTTTCCTTTACTACCAAGATAATCACACGATAACAAAGCTTCCTGCAGAATATGTAAATGCCTTAAGTTGCTGCTAATAATTTAGCTTAACATATATTATGCATCTGTAATTGCTCTCCTCCAATAAACAGAAAATGATGCAACTCATCTTTGCTATGGGTCCCATCTGAGCAAAACAATTCATTGAATATACAATTAGAAATCAGCAGGAACCGTCCAAAAGGTACTTGAGGGTTTTATTGAACACCAGCTTATTCACAAACCCAGAGATCAATTACTGGTGGTGCTGTTTTCATAAACTCACTCTGGATTCACTCACAGTAGTTAAATCCAGTCCAAAAGAAAAAAAAGAAGGGGTTTTAAACTGGAAGGTGATGACACCAAATAACACAATATATTCCAGGTGGTCTGAGTGCTAAAGGTTCACTTGCCTTGGAGGGTCCCGAACAGGATAAACATTCAGCTCAGCAGAAAGCTGGCCCACTTCACAGCAGCAGGGAGTACACATACATTAATTTAAGATGTAGTTTTAATAGGCTCTTCTGAGACTTGCCGGGGATTTAAAGTGCTTCAGCTCAACAAGCAGGCTGGTCTCCAACAGGATGAACTGCCATCGTTTCCAGTAAGGCCAGCACTTCTGACTGTGGAGCAGGAGAGGGCTAAACATGCCATGGGTAATTATCTGGGATCTGGTCTCTATCCGGGAGCTGGTCACTGAACTCCATCCCCTGGTCCTGAGCCCCGGTCAGGGCAGCACCGGTGGGTCCTGGGCAAGGCCACAGTGGAGTGGTCACAACCAAAAACCCACCACCAGGGAAAAGGCTCAGGCCTCTGCTCCGCCCTGCTCTGCACAGCTTAACCCTACAGACACAGCCGTTGTATTTTCACAGTCCTGCAGAGACCTCAAAATGGTCAGAAAAATCCTGAATCCAGTGGGGCCTGTCTCTCCTGATTGTTGAGAACCCACCCAAACATTTTCAATTAGCAACACTTCTTTTTTCTTTTTTTTCCTTCAGTAACAGCTGAGAAGACAGAGTGAGATTCATTTTAAAGTATATGCATTAAGCTGAAGAGGCTGAATACACTAGGGCTCAACCTGCTGTAATAAAAACTGATGAAAATGAATAACCAGGGAGGAACGAGTAGCTGTTTAAGTTCTCATTGCTGCCAAAGAAATATCAGTTAGGGAGGACAGGTTAAGCCTCCTGTTGGGTATTTGCATTACACTCAGGAAAACGAGTCTGCTAACACTGAACAAAGAGACCACTAAGTCTTTTACTAATTGTTCTGTTAAAAAACTACAAAAAAGTCAAATATATGATAGATTCCAAGAGATAAAATATGGGAACTCAAGGAAATCTGTTATTTTACAACAACCACTGTGAAAAATGCATCCTTTGTCCATCCTCTTTCTCTTCTCCAGTGATGGAATTACCAACACCTAAATGAAGCAGTATTTTCCATTTGGAGCTAAGTGCTGTTGGATTTATCAACACTTTAGATGAAAAGATGGTTCAAATGACAAAGTATATTAGCTACCTTATGGCTGATTTTTTTAAAATCCCAGTTCTATCCCCAAGGTGAATGGTCATCAGGAAGAATAGAGCAGAGATCCTTTAGGATAATGTCTTGGGGCAAAATACAAGGCCAGATGATCCCAGAAGGAAATCTGATGGAACCACGTGACAACAGAAACAAGTCCCATGAGGGAGGTCACAACACACCAGGACAGTCACAGCCCTCAAAACATCCCTCAAACAGCCATGGAGATGGGGAATAGGCATTTCTGGACAATGAATTTTGCTTACTTGGAAGTATCAGCAAAAGGAAACCCCACCATACCATTTCATTAACAACACAGTGACTAAAGATAATCGCTGGTTAGTCCATTTAATGTATGTGTTTAGGGAGAGTGGCAGGAAAGAAGGGAAAGACAGATTCTTTCATCATCATTCTTTGTACCACTGTATTTCCTTTTCTGTTTAATCAGCTTCCCCTCCTCACTGCATTTTGCTTTGCTGCCATCCTGCAGAAAACCATCGGTAGGTTACAGGGAGTCCCTTTTTTCACAGACACTGCCAGATGAAAATGTCGTACAGCTGCTTAGCACTGAGGATCTTCATAAAGAATTGATACACTCCAATTTCTTACACCACTAATTTGATCCTCCTTTTTTTTCTGTCATCATCCAACTCTTCAAGAACTGCCTGTCCTTCATATAACCTGGACTTCTTCCAATACTTACTAACCTGTTAAGCTGAAGGAGAGTCAAAGCAGGCAGCAAATGGTGAGACAGCATTCACTTCCTTCAATGTCCTCACTTCTAAATCAAAATTACAGGCAAGGGCGAGCCAGATCTTAAGCTAGTTTTCTTGAAGATGTATAAAGGAAGGGGTTTACATAACTACTGCAGTTCAGGACATGGAATTTAAAAAAGCAGATGCTTTACTTAGTTTCAGCTCTCACAGAGGTGCTAACTCTGCAGTGTATGTTACAACATCACTTTGAGGAAACTAACAAAAAGATGAAACTAGTCAAGTAAAAAAACCAGCTAATATTTCTATATTCTATAAAACTGAAGCTGTAACAAAGGCTGAGTCCTATGACTTTAGTAGCTGGTTCACCCCAAACTTGGTCCCTTCACTTCAGCAAAAATACAACGTTTATGAATAGGAGTCCTTAGGACTATAACAAGGTTTGTGCCAAAATTACAGATCTTTTTATTCTCATGAACACATGCACATATTCTCTATGGTTTTAGTTTGCTGGTTTCTCTTTGCTTGTCTGCTTCAGAAGGAGGTCCAACGGCTTCAGAATCAAGATGGAAAAGTTTTACATAGTTTTGTTGCAAGTTCAAAAACTGATTTACTCAAAAACATACACAGCCCCAAAAAGACTGTGTCTAGGGGGATTTCAGTACCAACTATCTTCCATGTCCAGCTCTTATAAAGGTATTTATTTCACTTACAAATGTGGGGCAATGCTTCCTATGAAGGTGGAGCAAAGATTCCAGCACTTCTGTCTCTTGTCAGCTCTACGATAAAACTAATAATTAGGAACATTAGCAATCATCTGGCCAGTCTGAACTAGTTTATATTGAAGATGATTGCCGTAGCTTTCAACCTGGCAAAGATTTGTGCAGCTTTTGCTACACTATCAGAGAAATTCGGGGACTGACAGTGGGAACAGAGACACTAGAGTAGGGAATTTCACTAACAAAATAAACATTAAGATTTCAATTGACTTCAAGGAAAATAGAGCAACACAAGCAATAAGATTTGATTAAGGACACTGTCATCAGTGGACTGGAATCAATTGATATGGTGGATGGATATAATCACTCTCACCAAAGTTTGCCATGACTGTGAGATGAGTGTGAACTGCCACAGTTCACACTTAACCCTTATCCTCCTGGATTTGCTTGTGCCTATCCTTAAGCAGAAGCATGGTCCCATTCCATGGCATAACCTCCCTCTTGAAGGTGGCTACATCTTTAGCTCTTGCATGCAATGCCATATTTCACATCAATGATCCTACACATGGATTGCCCTCCTCCTAGATTTAGGCAAGACAAACCTCACACTTGACATGGAAGGAGCGTATTTACTTCAGCATTTCTGTCAGGTAGCAGCCACTCATGTTCACAGCTGCTTGGTTCTGTCTTTTTGACTGCTCTTGCCATGAAAGACTTGCAGTGCTGTCCTGCATCCTTTTTTATTTGCTGGGCAAAAGGCTCATTGCTAACCAGTGTTTCCATGGACNCCATGAAAGACTTGCAGTGCTGTCCTGCACCCTTTTTTATTTGCTGGGCAAAAGGCTGATTGCTAAAGGCTGATTGCTAGCCCGTGTTTCCACGGACTGACAAGTCAGCCAGCTAAAACAGATTCTGCTCTCTCAAAAGGGGCATTTATTTCTCTTCTTTCCTCAACTTCCATTTTCCTGGAAGTAACAGAAAAATATACACCCTTGAACCCTTTCACTTCCTCATCGAAGGTGGCTGCCTTTGTAAGATGCAGTTATATTCACTATACATACATGTGAACAGAGCCAGAACTATCAATTTCTCCAACAGCAGTCACACATCACACACAGCCTGGGTCTCTCCTGTCCCCATAATTTCTAGGAAGCTGTCTCCTTGCAAACATCAGGACTGCAGACAGAGACTCACAAAGACCACAGGCTACAGATTCAGTCTTACAGAACTGGGGAATACAGCGTCTCCAGATACCCAGGACACTGGTTCAACATGAACAAGCCAGATATTATGAAACACTGGACAGAATTTTCCTACAAAAATACATGTTTTTCCCTTGTTCTTCTAATCCAATTATTTTCTCAAGACATGGAAAAAAGGATTACCAAAGGGTTGGAGAGCTGGCAGAGAGTTTCAGAACTGAATACCTAAGTACTGGTAAAAAAATACCAAAAAATGACCAGTAAAGAGGCAGCTCCCCCCTACTCCACTCATTCCCTGCCACCCCTGAGGACTGCTGACATCCTGCTGAAGTGCCATTTTAGCACACTATATTTCAGCTGTTGTTCTCACAGATAATCTCATCTATAAAGCACTAAAAAGTGCAAAACTTGATGTGTACAAGAAAAACCATACAGGCACCTCTTCTTCTCTAAGAAAGGCAGCTCAGTAAAATCCTGCCATAACAAACAGTAAGGAAAATGTTTTACTTTCAAATCCTTCCTCACGAAGTACCCACATCATAGATAACACAAACACAACGAAAGGGAATGAATTATCAATTGATGTTCCACCAGTGCATTGACTGTACTGTTAACAAAAATATGGACGAAGATAACATGGGCTATAGAGGTACATTCAGATGTTATCAGAACAGTATCTAGAACACTATTTAATCCAAATCTCCATGCTGCCCTTCAGCATTGCCCTGTAATCCTGTGAAACAGTGCCTGTTTTACGCTTGGAATATCCATATTCTGAAAGAAAATTTTATTATGAAACATACGTTTGAAAAGTAAAACATGATTCCCCTCCCCCCCCCAGTCTTCTACACTGATCGTCGAATTATTCATATTTAAAGAAGAGCCATGGATTTTGCTTTCTTTTTTTTTTTTCCTTTTTTTTTTTTTAATTATGTCTATATAACTTGCAGCTGGCAGTCTACAAGGAGAGACATTATCAACATATGACAGGGCACATGCCCCAAAATACTAGCACTTTGGAGCTAAAACAGCACAGTAAGTTGTTGGGGAAACCTGATGAGTTTTGCTGTTTCAACACCTTGACTAGATTTTTAGCTACTAACGACAGAAGGATAAGAAAGAGAACACTGATGTGGATTTTTGAAGTTAATGGTGATAACACCTTGCAGCTAAAAATTGCACCATGGACTGAGCTGGTACTCTCTTCTTGTCCTACAGAACAAAAGTAAACAAACAGAAAGATTTCTCATTTACATGGCAATCATAGGACCATCTGCTGCCCAAGTAATAACCCAAAATAAAACAGTCCTTCAGGCGCTGCGCAGGCTGGAGCAGTGTGTGTGCAGTGCGCACACTGACATAATTCACCCGCTGCGAGGAGCGAGGCTGGCTTATGTAAGGGCAGGCCATCCTCTTTTTAACTTTTTCTTGCTGGCTCTGCAGCTTTTCAGTGCTCCCAAAGGCTGTTTTACTTTTCAGACTCTCTTTAACCAGAGACAATCTTGCAAGAAAGTACAAGTCTTTAAGGCTAACGTAACAATCCGAGCAGAAGAGCTAGTCACACAAAGAGAAACGATTTTCAAAGCTTCGACTCATTTTAAATGACACATTCATTTCTGCAATTTTCCTGCTATAAGCAAATGAAGAGCCTCATTCTGCATTCCACTGAACCCCTCAAATCCCCTCGACAGTCAATAAACATCTGGAGTCCAAATGAATACAGAATTAATCCCTAAGGCTGGACAGTAAAACAGGTCAGGAACCATCCCTACAACAAAAGTCACTGTGGAAATCTTGCAGGAGGTCATCTGAAACCAGGCTGCTCTTCACTACTGGTATTGTAATACATTTTATTTTCAGACCAATTTGCCTCATCCAGCTCTTGCCCACAGCATAGCATTAGCACAGCTGTTAGTGCAATGACCTAAACTATCCTGATAAAACCTTCAACAGGTAGGTCTATCCACGCCCAGTAGCAGGGCATTCCTAGGACATTCTTCCACTACATTCTTAGCACCTTCACTCTCCCAAGAGTCTTCAGAGGAGCTGATGGTCCTCAGCTCTTGGGGCTTTTAAAAAAAGCCTTTCCTTTTCCTTCCACTGGGAAAACAAACAAACAAAAAAAAAGGACAAAAAAGGGAAAAGAAACAAAGAAAGTCAACAACACACACATGCTCTCCTGCACACACACACACACACACACACACAGAAGGAAAGAAAAGGAAAAAGGGAAGTTAAACAGGGTGCTGATCTGGAATGAAATGGATTTTTGAACAGACAGTCATATTTGGCACTGTCAGCAAAAGCTTGTGAGTGGCCCTGTGTCTCCCCGAGCCTTAATGCCCTTTTTACATCGGCCATTTAAAAACGTCCCCGCAAAGTGCAGCTGTGCTACTTCTGACATTGTTTTCACACCGCTGCTGAATGGACTCGATGGAGAGACACACTTCATCCCATCACGGTTCCATAAAGCACTAAGCATTAAGGACGTATTCCATTTGGCCTTCAAGTAGCATTTTTATGGTCCATGCAGATCCACGAATACTTTCCCTTTAAAAACAATCAACATAAAACAGAACTCTCTGTTGGAGAGCATGGAAATTAAAAACTATTGGATCTTCCAAAATGACTCCTACGATCCTCAGGCAGAAGGCTGAATTAAATGGTCCTCACACGGTTCTAGCTGCATTCTGAGTACACCACTTTTATGAAGAAACCAAAGCTGTAGAAATTCCTCTGGCATGGCGTGGAATCCAGAATCAGGCAAGACATTGTCATAGTAATGATGGCTAATAAACCTCCCGTGCAGGTCCACCGAGAATGGCCAGAAGCCATAAATTGTTACTTCTTCACACAGACCAAGGGCGGCACTGACTAGGAAGAGTCCCGTGGAAAGCCGTTTGCCATGGATACCTTTGCTCTTCCAGAACTTGCCAATGTCCCGCAGGAAATTGGGGTTGGCAAAAAGAACCGTCTGCTTGGCACCGAAGTCCGCCAGGGTGTAATAGACACGTAGGGAGGGTCCCGTCCCCGTCTTCATCGAGAAGGCTGGCATGTAGATGTAGCTGTGGTTATACACCTTCACGCTGTCCACAAACGCCTTCCGAGACCACAGCAGGTTCTGGAACCTGTAAAACCACACACAAAAAGGAGTTGGTCACACGTAGGTTTCCCCAATCCTTTCATAACCCACCTAAGAATGGCTCTTCATATGCATATTTACGATTAACTCCACACTTTTTCCGAGCCCAGAGGAAGTCCAGGCAAACTTCTGACTGTCTGACGCTGCCCTACTTCTGAGAACAGAAACCTGAACAGAGAGTTGAAAACTATCTGTCTAACTCCTGCTGGCTCCTAAACCTTTCTGATTTCATCTTTTTAAAAGCCTTTCTGATTTCATCTTTCAAAAAACCTTGAATGAACACTGGCAATATTCTAGAACAGTAAATCCTTTTTAGTCACATTTTTCCTTTGTCCAAAAACCAACTAGATTTTCAGGCACAGGAATCTTTTAAAAAGAAATTTCAAAGTCTGTGTGGTTCTTGTTTCTGAAAGACATACTAACAAAGGACCCAAGTTATAAGCTGGACAAACAATATTCAAATAGAAATTTTGGACTTACAAACCTTTTAAGACTTGTCAGAATTGCTTTTGCTATGCCTCTATAGACACTTAGATTGTGCTACCACAGTAGTAAATTCTTGTTCTGGGACTGAGAGAAATCTCATAGAACATACTTAGTTACAAACAATAAAACAAATCAGTGAATTAGGGTAAGTGGCACCATGAAAATTTAGGACAAGACACCAAATAATATTCAGAGCTGGTGTTTAAGATGGCACAATTTACACACTGAGTAGGTTTAAAAGCAGCTGGTATTTGTAGTATGCAAGTTACAACCATGAGAAAGGCAATGAACATGTACAGGTTATTTCTCTGATATGATAATCCTCTCGTATCTTGTTATAAAATCTTCAGCAGGTTACAAGTTGTAAACTGTCAATAGCTATTTGCTGATGTCTATTTTATCCCTGATATGTTAGACTTACATACTATTCCACAACCAGTATCCTGTCAAGACTATAGCCTTTCCTTGCCATATTCTTCTGGATAGGCCAAGACTGAATGAGAAATATGGCAGGAAATCCTAGGCCATTCACACACCCCAAAACCTGCACCAATGTTTGAGCTGTTCTGATGTCTTACACCAACAAAATCACATTTCAGAACAATACTGAAAGTATCCCAAATATGTATCACTGAATATAGCTGGTAGGGAGGTCAGAATCATGGTAAAATGCAATACTTCAAGCACAAAATTTCTAAGTAACAGGAACACTTGCTGCCCTGGGATGGGTACCTTTGCATGAGAAAGTCACTATGCTACACTCTGGATACTCTACTTGCTTTCCAGAGTCCACATGGTCTTAAGAGCACCAGTACCCCACCTTTAGCACTTGACAGTGTCTGTAGCCTTCAGCGTGCAGGCAAAACTTACTGCACTGAAAGCCACTTCTGCACAAGCCTCACACACACTCCTTCCATTGCAGCTGGGTTGTTCCCCAGCATGTGATTCCTAGTTCTTTTCTCAGCTCCCAAATGTCCATCTTCCTGTTGTTGCTGCCCCCTCTCTCCATTTCCTGCAGCTAAGGCAAATGTGTCATGACTCATTTCTCACAGCACAGGAGTCATAACAAAAAAGTTAAGTCAGCAGCACTGGATTTCTTTTCCCTTCTCTAGTATAGGCAGAGATAGGTATAAGAATACCTTTTTAAATGGTTATGAAGGTATCAATTTTATGTATAGACGTCTTTGAAACAAAATCAAGAATTGCACACACAGCAACATACAGAGGTTTAATAAGTACAATGCCAGATGACCTCAAGAAACATCAAACAAAATTTCATCTGAAACAATTGCCAACAAGAAACCTAACAGCTTCAACAGCATTGAAGTGACTCATGAATACATGCCAGGCTTTTTGAAGTCTGGCAAAAAACCTTGAAATATTCTTAGTAAGTAGAAAGTCAACATTTTCAACATACAATATTTGGTCTCCTGGTTTGTTACAAGTTTCTTGCAAAATTTCCTTCACACGGGATTAGGATGAAGCTGTGCCGAAGGAACGCCCCCTGAAATCTTCCTGGGTCTTCATTGCCTTTTTGCTCTGCAGATCTGCTCCTACTGCATGGTGCTACTTGATAAAGTAGACAAAGCCACTGGCTTCCAAGTGAGAAATCAAATCAATGCAAACATACAAAACAAAACAATAATTTCATAACTTATTGCACTTGGCATTCTTTTCTGTAGAAACAGCCAAGACACAGCTGAGTGTAGAAGGCCAGCCAAGACCAAGGTGCCCTGGCAGAAATTCACTGTCTGGCTGTACCTTCTCACGTGGGCTCTCTCACTCCATTACTATCAGACCTGTAACTAAGTGTTCCCCAAAATAAGCTTTACCATCCTCTTCCCAACAAGCAGCAAGACAACCTGACAGATTATCAGGACAGGCCTTGGATCCATCCTATCAAGTTTCTTCCATATCCATCAGGACACAGTCACTGAGCACAAAAAAACCCCAACAAACAAACAAACCCAAGCTTAATACTTTCAATATTCATAAAATCACAGAATGGTTTGGGTTGAAAGGGACATTAAAGATCATCCAGTTCCAACCTCCCTGCCACGGGACACCTTCCATTAGACAAGGTTGCTCCATGCCCCATCCAACTTGACCTTGATGATCACTTTGGGCTCAGAGCCCCAGTACCCAAATATTGTTCTAATAACCCTAATCACTTGTAAAAGGTACTAAGATCAGCAGCAGGCTTTCAGACTATCGACTTTGCCAGAATTTGGCGAGAGGTGGGCACTGCAGGCTCAAAACTCCTTTCACAGTAAAGAGATCTTGAGCTCACAGCTTGATGCAATGGGGCTGTTGCACGTTGGCTAAGGAGAAGGCAGAGACAGGTTCACTGTCACTCCTGAAGTCAGTTGCACGACATCCTTTCCCACTTAGAGCTAGTCCACATATTTCACTTCAGAGGGCAAACAGTTGTGGTTATTCTACAACTGCATTTTCCAGCAAATTTACCATTCATAGAAAAGCAGTGCACAGCTCTGAGTTGAACACATTAAAATTGCTCAGTCTCAGAGGGCCAGAGACTCTCTCTGAATATTCATTTGCTATCATTGCCACAACATGTCTACAATTCTTCTAGATGAATCTCCCCAAATGCCTCAAAGTAACGAGAGGTGAACAGCACTGCCATGAGAGCAGTGCATGGGAGGGACTCCACGCAGAAGGGGCAGCATTTGTCACGCCCTTGCAAACTGTCCTTCAGGAACATCATCACCTCCTGGAAAGCCATGCCTCATTCAAACGATCTGGATCGCAGTGTTGGTAGGCATCCCGCCCAGTTCAACAGATGGACATTATACAGGTGGCCAGAAGCCCGTGCAGAAACAGAAAACAGGATCATTACGGCTGCTCTGATGGTCTAACAGCCAAAAACCTGCTGCCCATCTTGCACTCCTCGTGAGGGGAGATATTAGAAGCAAATGAAAATTTCTGTTCCCCATTTGTAAAAACAGGAGTGCTCTCCGGCTTTCTGACACCTCACAGGCTGGTTAGAGGCTGAGAAACCTGGGAACACACGCTGTGCGTAAGCAAGTTGCTAGAGATGGTGCTGGAAGCTCAAGTGTATTTTCCTTTAACTCCCAATCCAGACAGGGAGTCCTGCAGGCAACTCCATCCAGCAGTGGCTTTGAGGGTACCATACCACATCTGTGCCAGCAGACAGTGAGCAGGCTACTCCATGTCTGACAGAGACCGGGAGAGCTCTTCCCCTGCAGTTGACCAGCTCTGTAGTGCAATCCTGAGCAGGACGGTCTCTTTTCCTCCTGTTTTTCCTGGCACGAACCAGAACAAGCAACGAACCCACCAGCCTGATGCAGTCCTTGCATCCATATGGATGCACAAATGCCCTCCCTTGTGTCGATCCTCACCCAGAACGAGGAGCTGCTGGTTCCTAGTTCGTGCGTGTCTCTGCCCGACAAGCTGTGAACATTCAGTACTCTCAGGGCACAGCCCAGAAGCTGTGCAGCTCCCACACACACACGCACACACAGCTCAAAAGAAATGCATCGAATACTAGAGTGCATCTCGGGCGATGCTGTCTACCCAGCACAGCTCTGAGCAAGAAACAGCTGAATGGCTTTCAGGGTCCTCCTCTGACCTTCCGCAGTCAAGCTCGCACAAACACATGGCGGGTTGCCAGCATTTTGATAAAACTGAGGCTGGAATCTCCCAAGCCCTGAGCAGCACCTGAAGACTCCAAGGACCGCACGAATTGCTCAGTGATTTGCAGTAATGCGTCCCGGCAGCTTGACGGCAGCCCAGAGAGGCACCGACAACTGTGAACGCTGGGGAATCACGACAGTTTCAGCCCAGTCACTTTCTTCACACTGCACTCATTAGTGGACAGTGAACAACTAAAATCATCAGCAACACATTTTTGCTGTCAGGTCCATATGAAAGATCAACTTAAAAACCACAACTTTCAACAGCATGTGTAGGCGCAGCCGTGAAGATATCAGAAATAATTTCCCTGCTACCAGCTTGTACAGTTCTCTCAAATACTCTGCTCTACTTTTCCAGGGAGAAAAATTCATCCAAGAGGAAACTGCCACAGTATATTGTCGTGACAGTACAGTCAAAGATTAAGAGTATTAAGTGTTTTGGGTGTTTTTTTTAATCTGTTTTTAATGTCCTTATTGATGTTCTTTACCAGATATTCAGGGACAGGACTGCTCTTTGGTACTGAGAGACCACTTCCAGTAACCACAAAGAATTTGCTGCAGTGACATTGAGCTCACCCACTTGCAGATAATTATGGCAGCATTTTCTTGCATCTTGGTTTCTTTTTGATCTCCCCAGAGAGTCACTATCTCATGCCTGTGACGATATCCCAGGCACTTACTGTGCTGGCATCTGCAAAGTCACAAATTCAGCATTCTGGATTAATTGCGAGTTGACTTATCAGAGGGAAAGAATAAAATTAAGTAATGAGGGGAACAGCTCCGATGCCAAAGAAAACGTGTATTATTTTAAAATTAAGACAAATAAAGCTCAAGGGAATAGAGCAGAAAGCATAAAGACGTGCATTTGTCCCTAGGACAAATAATAACCTCACAAAAATTATTCAGATAATTTGATGTCAGCATTAGCTAAGAATGATTTAGCAATTTGCTGCAGTTGTTGGAATATGCTTACACAGCTGGGGTCACAAGAAGTCAGCCTGCAACCACACCTCTGAGCCTCCAACGCTGCGACAGACGGGTTTACTGCATTCGTTTCTCAGAGTGCTTTTCAAAGAGCAATGCCCTCCTTAATGCCCTGTGCTCTCATTCATATCATGCTCTTCTTGATTATCTGCCCCTCTGGGGCTTGTGCAGCCAATCTTACTGAAGCACAGACTGTGTCTCAACAGCACATGTGCTCATTCTCCACGTAGGCACTTTTAGCATGTGTTAGGTGCAAGGCAAACTGTTCTACTTGTCCACACAGGGAGCCAGAAATGAGCACTTAAAGCACGATAAATGGACCCCCTTCCTTGTTTTATGCCAGCTTCCCCAACTACACAAGCTACTGTTTGCTTAGCCTAAGGACAGCTACCTGACTTAACATTCAATTTTAATCCCATTAAAGACAACGGCAAAACCAATCTAAACCCAGTCTAATCTCACTTCAAACAGCTCCATCAGGAAGGATTCTCCCAATCTCCCCGTGGGTCCCTCCACACGCGAAATGGTCACCCCACTGAGAGCTTGTGGAATGGGTGGGGTGATGCTAATTCCATATATTCCTTCCCATTTGCCCTCCTCCCTTCCCACCTGACTGGCCTTTATGGACCCAAAGACAGCAAATCTTCCACTCAGAAGCAAAGACACTCCCACCTCTCAGGAAGTGAGTGACTCCCAAACCCATCCCATCCCATCCCATCCCATCCCATCCCATCCCATCCCCAGTAGCCTGCTGAGACCCCCATACTGCCATCTCCCTCTTATGGATGGGGGCTTCTAACCTCAAAGAGCCTGTACTTTCCTCTCCTCTCTGGTACCAAAGATTAAAGACAAATTCACTTCATTCTCATTTTTATGTACTTTTTCAATGGTATTGTCCAGCTCAGGGATTCTGGTTACTCTCACCATTAGCTCCAAAGACCCAAAAGCAAGGAAACACTCTTTCCACAGTGAGTGCAGACTACATCTTTTCCTGTTTCTTAATGACACACTGCCCTTAGCAGATGACCTTCAGAATAATTTGATGCACTCAGAAAGTCCAGTTAGACACGGCAGAGGTAGGCTCCAATCCCCGTGAAGAGGTTAGGCTCCTCTTCTGACTGAATTAAGTATTAATTAGGGCTTTTTTTAAACCTCCACCCATTACTGCTCTTACACTGTGGCCCTGGGAATACTATATATAGTGCCAAGGGAAAGCTGACTCTCTGTTTTTCAATGGAACATAGAGCTATCCTATGCACCAAAGCAATGAAACATTAAAATCAGTGTTCACTGGTATTTTGGGACTGTGTGTGCTCCTTATTCTGCCAACTCAAATTAGAATGTGCTTTTAATAGCTACTCTTTCCAAAACCAGCAGAGCTAAACATCAATCCTTTCTGTTATCTGACAGCTTGAATCTTAGCTTTCAGAAGATGAGCTGCTCATCTTAGTTTGACTCTTTGAAAATTGTGGCTGCTGAAGTCAGCCCCGAGTGAAAATAATATAAAAGGACAGGCAGAACAGCATGGCTGTAAACTGCTTGTATTATCAAAATGAAACTGCTACCTAGTATTTATAAGTCTTCTGAATACTTCACCGTTCTTATGCTGAAAGTTGGGGGGATGGGAAAACAAGAGAACCAATGAAATCAGCTAAGAAAAGCCCCCCAAACAACACAAAAGTCTGATATCCTTGGCACTTGATTTCACTGGACTGCACACCAGAGTGAGCTGATGAGAAGAAACATACCATCCTCACACATTTTCTCAGGTTTGAATGGGAAAGAAAAGAACTGCAACAAAGCCCAGACACAGGCTTCTGGAGATTTACCTTAAATTAACACAGGCACTCTAAGACAGTCTGTTGTGTCTTTGGGACAGCAACAAAATAGGAACAGAGCAGTGCAGCACCTC
This sequence comes from Oxyruncus cristatus, assembly GCA_013399855.1. Classification (NCBI taxonomy): domain Eukaryota; kingdom Metazoa; phylum Chordata; class Aves; order Passeriformes; family Cotingidae; genus Oxyruncus; species Oxyruncus cristatus. The sequence continues at coordinate 1,368,771 of VXAY01001311.1, read as the reverse complement.
CTGCACACCTAGACTTTCCCCTTGACTACAGTCCAGACACAGGTCCCTGTGGATCACTGCCCACAGTACCACTGCAGCAAACACAAAGCTTATAATGCTACGCCTTTCTGTCTGTTGGTGCTGGCCTTGTATGCTTTGTAACCCAAACATACCCAATGATTACAGCCATGAAAGACCTTTTCCTAGTTGAGATTTCTTTTGAGTTTTCCCTTTAACGCCATGACATCCTTCACACGTTAACAATTTGCAAAAGTCGGTGACATTCAGCTACACCCCCTCTTCAACCTCTTAGAGCTCTTTCCGAAGATAACTGGATAGAGAAAACAGCAATGTATGAGTGTGTTTTCCTTTAAAATATGCTCTGGGCTACAAAAAAAAAAAAAAATGTAGAATGAAGAGAAATTATTTAGAACAGTAAATACTTTAACAGGCATTATGGGAACAACAATAACTAGGACAGGTTCTTTTTTAAGGATGTGAGCACCTTTTAAAAACTATAGTACATGAATCACTGGTGGTCTCTGAGATCATACCACATGGCCTGCAGCTGCAGCACAAACCCCTCTTAAACAACCCTGTTAACTACACGCTTGGTAATAAAACCAGAAGTTCAGAAACCCATAGGATTATGTGGTGAATCGAAAATATTTAAAATGGGATAAAATAAATTCACACAACTCTAAAATACACAAAAGAAGATCTCTGTTTTCTCTGTAGGCTGCTCCCACTGGGTAACCTCACCTGTTTTGCACCCCCAGGGCGATGAGCATTGCAACTGAGCAATGAACTAGTGGCCAGCTGAGTATAAGCAGAGGAAGTGACAAATTGCTCTGGAGCAGTTAGATTGGCAGAAGCCAAACATTAGGTTAAAGAGACAGAAAAAAGAGAGAAACAAACAGCAGTTCAACAGGCAAGGAAGTCCCTTCCAGTCCTTGGCACAAGAGCTCAAGCCATTAGTAAAATCCTAGGAAATGAGCCAAGAGAATTCAAGCCAGCCCAAGGACTGCAGCTGCACACCTTGAAGTTACTACCTTCAGCGAGCTTTCAAAATGACCCTTCAGAACGAAAAGACTTTGCTTTCATCTAACATCAGTATAGAGCAACGTCTCTCAGCAATTCTGGTGCTGTTCAGTTACGCCTAGGAGCACCAACAAATGCTTCTCAAGGCTTCCAACAGTGTCTGAGGTGAGTTCACTTGCTGCACACTAGATCTTTGAGAGAGACCACCCCCTCACAAACAACTCACACAGACACCTAGGGAACAGTAAGAACAAGACCAGTGAATTATAAACTGGACATCCAAGTGTTTTCATCTCAGAAGACTTCCTGATACTGGTGTAGTTTGTCAATTTGGTAACCCTAGTGAATCTTACTTTCAAATATTTGCCTAATCTCTTATTTTCCACATCCTTCTAACCAATTTAACCAATACTTCCCCTCTTACTTCACGATTGCCTTGATCCCTTTTGTCAAAAGCCTTTAAAAAAATTAAACAGAGTTTATCTACTGGATATCCACATGGATCTATTCAAAGAACTCCAAAAGTTTTACAGGGTAAAATTTCCCTTGAACTTAACAGTGCTGCCTCTTCACAAGTGAACATATATTTATCCATGTGTTTGCTAATGTTATCTTATACCATAGTCGCTACCGAATCAGCTGGAAGAGATGTCAGGCTTACAGATCTACTTGAACTATTTTTAATTTGAACTATATTTAAACACTGATTTCAAACACCCTGCAGTGTTCAAGTACCAGGGCAGTTTTCAGCGAGGAAGTAAACACACTACTGTTCTCTCATGGGCAAGTCCAGTTCTGCCTATGATTTCACATCCATTCTGTATCTGTAACATAAATTCTCTAATAATCACCTCAGTTGCAGCCTGCTGAGTCTCCCCATGGGCACAGGGAATGTTCTCAGTGTCTTCCACAGTGAACAAAGATGCAAATAATTCATACAGCCTCCCTGTGTCTTCCCTGAGCCCTTCTTTTATACCTGGTCACACACTGACCATACACACACAGCAGATGTGTGGTGGGTGTTTTCTGCTCTTTTTTGGCTTATGCTGTTGCTGGAAAAAGGATAGTACCACTAAGTAGCACTTAGCAGCACTAAGTTTTCACTCCTCTAGTTAGTTATTCTTGGCAACTTTTCCTACCTGATATTTAATCAGCCAGAGATTATAACAGATTCAATTTCATTTGGAAACAACTCCAGCTTTTGGTAGGATGTTTCTGTGTTTCCATTAATCTCCCTTTTCTTCGCCCTTTAGTGATCTCAACTTCCTGTTACCTTCTCTTACATCTTGATAGATGGTCCCAGAACTGTGTGTCCCAGTATGACACCTTTAGAACAGACCACTATTTTGAGTAGATCATCCAGATGTATATTCCAAGATGTTTTATGCTGAGAATGCCACTTAAACTTCTTTTCAACATGATTAAACTGCCCAGGTTTCTCCTCAGCTGTTAGTAAAGCCTGTACTCAATTTAAATTGCTATAGCTAGAACACTCTTGACCAAAAAATTAAAATCAAATTGAAGTTTTTTTCTAATCATTTCAACTACACTGGTATCTGTGAAAGTGCTAGAGTTCCTTCACCTTTTTCCCTCTCGTTAACTTCACTGAAAGGAGAGAAAGTGTAAAAGAAGTAAAAAACGACCTTTTTTTTTTTTTTCCTTAATGTATCAGGAAATAAATGCTATTTGCCAGAATGTGGTAATACCATTGAAAGGCAATGTGTGCCACTGAGTACTTCAGAGCCCTCCATTCACTGCCTGAGGGAAGTGGAGCAGAACATCCAATTCCTTATTCCTCTTAGTTTATAATGCCCAAAAAGGGTCAGTGGCATTGATATTATATTATATAGGAGCAACTTTGTAACTGTGGTTGGTGTTTTTCCCCTGTCACACATCTAGAGATGCTATGACTTTATTTATATAATACATCATAACTCAGATGTGGTTGCACCTTCCCATATTCTGAAATACCAGGGAAAAAATACTTTCTCCCTATCCCAGGGAATAGTCAATCCCAGTGAATTGTCAGAACTGGATGGAGCCTCCAGAAGACAACAGTGGCATTGGATATTCACCTGCACAAATATCAGCAATGAATCAAGAAGGTTCTTTCAACCCCTCTTGTTAAAGCTAATTTTATTGGACATACAATATTCATTAAATCAGAGGAGAAGACAAGAAAAGGGTCTCATAAAACCTCTCATAAAATTTTGCATATGTCTTGGCCAGTTTTTGGAACCAAGCTCTGTGTTGATTAGCCGAGGCCACTCAACCTGGTTTTGTAAATGGCTTGGCTTAAATGACATTAACTGGAAGTTTTAGTCGGCACAAATACTGCACCCAGCCCTAGCTTCATTTCTTTTTGTTTGACTCGGGTCTTTGCACCAATCCCTTTCATGAAAGTGCCAAAAGATGACTGCAGCAGGAGTCAGACTGAGGTGACCCCCCGACACCACATGGGTTGTGAGGTGATGGTAAGCATGTTATCAGGAACTGCTGTATGTGAAACTATGGTCCAGCTATAAACTCCTAGACTTGTACTCCTTTGAGCTACCTTTTCTCTCCAAAACCCAAAGAATATCAGCTTTTACAGATGTTCACATTCAAAAGACTAAGGAAAGCAAGTTGCCATCTACTACAGAATTAAGATTTCTTTCAAATTCAGCCAGCACAAAAAATAAGCTCCTTTTCTTTCATGTTCAGGGTAATTAATACTGAATTACAGTAGAAATTCTATCAAAAGACTTCTGAAAAATCACATTAACACCACATCATTTCCACGTGCTTTATGTGATTACAATAGACACCAAAGACACGAACACAGATTATTTTAAAGTATTACCGACTAATCAAACAAGAACAAAAGCTACCATTCGTGGCTTGGCTCCCTGGAGCAGCAGTAACACATTACCTGAAAAAACCTCTAGATTTGGACCTAAAAAACAGGCTAAATGGTATTTTTGAGTGAGAAGGGAGGTACAGTTTGGGGTCTACAGCGCAACTCAGAAACAGGAAAACAGGATATCTTTTAAGGGCACACATTTGATAAGGCCAAAGTATTTTTCAGATAAGGCCAAATTGTAGGTTTGAAAGTAGCTGTAAATGTCAAGTCTGTCAGCAGCTCTGAAGAACCTGAGGTTGGCCATGAATCACCCAGGACAAACAACAGCCACGGCCATAAACTCCCCCATGAGGAATCAGTTACACTCCCAGAAAGTTTCCAAATGCCTGGAGGATCATTCAGTGATCAGTTCCTTTGGCTGACAGACCTTCACATCCCTAGCAGCTCAGTACACATATTCCTAAAACAGCTCATCTAACAGTACAAGTGGTGAAATTCAGCTCTGTGTTTTCACAGGCAGGAGCCAGAATAGTTTGTAGGATGATGTGGAATGCTGGGAAGCTATTGCTGAGGTTTCTATCCACAGGCTTTATCCAGACAACAATTTGGAAAACAAATACAGTTTTTAACATGCAACATATCTTTATCTGAATTTGTCTCAAGGCCAAAATTTCCCTTCCTTAATCTGCTACTCTAGCAAGCCACAATGCTGCTTTGCTTTTTAACCTTATATGATTCAGTAAATCTAGCACTTTGCTTGCAATACCAAGTCCTCTTCAGACTGGTCCTGCTTGTTAAAAAAATGAGACTATTTCTTCTGTCTCCTCCCACACCTACAGTTTTTATGTTAAAAAGAACCTAAGGAATTATGTAAAATGTGACAAATCCTCTATTCTGAATATACTCTGATATAAAGTAGAAATATGATCATTAACATCCTGTCTTGATTCTTTAAATTGGCACAATTCCCCTGATATAATGGATTTACACTTTCATCAAATAAGTACAGATCTTAGTCTTTATGATATCATATGTCAGATATTTAAAGTTTCAGAAACCACCAGTACACTGCATTATTCAACAAGCACGCTGTGAACACACAACTAAAGACAATGATATTATCTGGATGCACAAGGCTATGGAGATGATTCATTCAGCATAATCATTTGCATTCCTGAACCAGGTTTAATGTACCAGGAAAAATGAGGGATGGCAGCAACTGTGCTGGAGCATGAAGTGAGAAAAATAAATGAAGTACACTGCACTGATGCTCTGACAAAAAAGTCCCATGTGTTCTGTTCCAGAAGCCATTCCCAGTTCCATTTCCAGCTTAATGGGCCTAGGAGTGTGGAGTGAAAAGCATAAACAATTTGCACGAGAGCATGCAAGTGTGCCTAATGAATTCCCTTTCAGAAAGCCAGTCAGCAAAAGCAGTTCAGACAACACACGCCAGGCACTTCTCTGGTTTATTTTTCCCCCATGCCATCCTTGCACTCCCAAATGCTGGAGCAGTAGGTAAGCACGGGGCAGGTGATGACCTAGTTCAGCGACAATTCACCAGCTGCCCTGGATCCCCTGGGACGGCCCAGCAGCCGTATCTTTTTCAGCACAATGCGACTCCAATTGTTCGTGAACAACTTGTTCGCATGTAGCACCACGTACAAATGTCCCCAACAGTCAGGGGAACAAAGGCCGAGGGGATCACCTGGTTTATGCTGAGGTTGGGTCAGGGACACGCTGAAGTCATTCTGGCAGAGGAGAGATGCCACAAGGGAACCCAAGCAGGAACACAGAAGATGCAGGGCAAAGAGCTTTGTTGGAAATTCTACAGTGTCAGCACTGTAAGAGAGGCTGACTTCAGAAGGCTCTTCAGGAGCTTCCAGCAGCCCTGGAATGCTTCATAATGTCCTGTAACTAACAGAAAACCTGTGATAAAGAATTAAATGCTAACCTGTCAAATTCTGACAAAAAATAAAAAAACCACAAGAAATCAGGGACATCTCTAGTGTCCTCTTGTCTCAAAACTGTGATGATACCTGCTATAAAAAAACTACTCAAGCTCACAATTAATCTTAAAAAGCCCTCTGTGGCTTATACTGCCAAGTCTATGAGCATACACACAGTCCACAGTAGTGACATGGAGAAAAAACTTCTTGCTCAGCCCAGATACGCAGATGGATTTTCTCCCAACGCTTTCTTCAAATTATTTCTCCTTCCTAGCTCAGGATGCCCAAGCTCCATCTCCCAAACCCCACCCAACGTGGTTCCAAACTCAGTGGTCTCAGTTTGTAAGACTGGGAAGGATCAGATCTGCACAAAATGAAACATACAGAGTCAAATGTACAGGCAGTTGAGTGCAGCCATACCATCTTCACCGTCTAAGCCTTGTTCTAAAACTTCTTCTACCTGAGAGAACAGCAAGAACTTGTGCAAGCTTCCATTTTCAGGACAACTGTTTCGCACAGCCATCCCTTTTAACTGCTGGGGACACAGTGCTGTAATACTGCTGAGAAACTTATTTAAAAAGGACCCTGAAGCCAGCAGAAAAACTGGATTGCCACAGCTTAATGATGTAAGCTGACCCTTTGACTCTGTTCCAGGTGCCCCAGCTAGTGCTCGCCACGGCAACTACGCTACAGGGACTCCACATCCTCGTCAGTCTGTCTGTGCTGCTTGGCACTGGAGCCATGGATTGGTCCCTAGTCCTCTCTACTTGTCAGTGTAGCACATCAGGTAAGGGCAGTGAACCATTGCAGGGCTGTGAAGGGAGAGAGGGGACAAGCCCCACTTTGCCATTGTCACAAGCCATCTCTGGGACTACAACTGGGAGCCCAGGGCAGCACAGGTAGGCAGCCAGTGGGCCTGTCTTTAGGCTGAGTAGCTTTATTAGCCAGGAACAACCAACAGGGTTCTTTGTGATGTCTATACAAGCCACTCAGGAATCTTGCAAAGGCAATACAAGCAAAGCCCTGAACACTTCATTGCTGCGAGTCCCCACACTGGTGAAAGGTTCATGATCCCGCATGGCTCCAACACATGTGAGCTTACTGAGCTGAGCACTAGGGCACTGAGGGCAGTGCTTTGCTTTCCTGCCAGGTTCACATCTGGAACTGGGAGCAAACTTCATGCTCCAGGCACTGCCTGCAGAGAAAAAACCCAGGGCAAGGCCACCAAAGGCAGGGGATGGGGTAGAGCAGTGGGCTGTACCCAGTTGTTATCTCAGGGAGAAGGGACCTGAGGAAGGATGACAGTAATGTATTCCCTACTCTCACAGAAGGGGATGAAGTATTGTATAATGTCCTTTATAGCACAATCTGTGCACTGTCAACAGTTTTTCACTTTATTTTTACTTTATGCTGAGTATGGTGCTATACGCTTTTACATGCTTTCCACTTCCATATGCGTACAAGCTCCCACTTAAAATATCCTGCTTGTCATCTTCCCAAATTTAATTTCCTTTGGGAAAGCTCCTGCAAGATTCAAGTAGCTAACTTCTGATTTGTTGTCCTGAATCATTAAAAAAACCCCTCAACTTTCTTCCAAGACAACGTTCCGAAACTTCACGGCATACAATGTTTTCTGATATAAATGTGATAGATTATCAGCCCACATCCTCCACATAAAAACCTCATTAAAAGACAAATTGTCACATTTGAAAACCAATGACGACAAAGAACAAAATTCTAGGATCACAAAATTCCAACTCACAAACTCACAATTTAAAAAGTTGTAACCAGTTTTACATTTCTAAATATACAGCAGTACTTTAAATAAAGCTTCCAAATAACTTAAAAAAATGTACTAGAAAGCTCCCTATTTACATTTCTTTGACATTATCCTCGAGCATGCCCAACTAAACCATAACTTACCACGAGATACAGTACGTAAAAATAGCTTATTACAACCTTAATAGAAGTTACTGTCTCATTTTTCTTTCACAAATCCTCATATTTCAGTGCCATAAAACTTTTAAGCAATTGCACTGCTATTTGTGTTTGATGAAAGATTGTTGACTGCCGTTAGTGAAGTACACATTAGCTAAAAAATTAATTAAAGCTGATCAGAGAATTTTGCTAAGGGTTTTTCAGCTAGTATACTAGGAAAATTCTCCCTGTGACCCAGATGCCAGGAATTGGATCTAGAGGTAAATAAAATCTGTCCAATCTATTTTTCCAAGTCCCACTTGAAACTGTTGTAATTTTTTTAACTGCTACTAAAATAAGATGCATATATTGGAATTCTGCTTTTTTTAATGCATTCTGGGGCAATTTTTCTGCCATGAGAATGGCATTATTCTCTGGACTGTTAAACTTCACTATACACCCAGACAGCTTGGTTTTCTCCATCCTGCTTTATCTTTCAGAACTACCATTTGGTTCTCTCTCAGCACAAAGACAGCTTTTGGCAGGTTTCCGTTTCCTCTTCCAACAAACCAGCTATTGTGGAAAAACGATGAAACCAAGAAGAAAAATTCCAGTGGATCAGCTTTAACCTACCAAAAAGATCCTTGTATCTTGAAAATCACTGTGCTTTCACTATTTACTCTTTCAAACCAGAAATTTAAAAAGCATCATTGCCAAAGGGGAAAAAAAAAAAAAAGAAAGAGGAGGCAGGGAATAGAAATTAAGTATTAGGGTGGCACATTTCTCATTTAATTAACTAATTCTGCAGAAGTTCTGTAATACATTCCAGACCAGATGGCAGAAAACTGCCACGAAAAACTGATGAAAACAAACTTCCTCAAAAAGAGAGTGACTGAACTTAGTACAAAATCAGTCTGTGCCACTTGCTATGTTACCCAAATAAAACAGCCAGAACTAATTTCAATCGCTCAACTTAAACCCCCAAAGCTACTCCTAATATAGAAATTCAGTTGTTCAGTTTGAATGTGCCTAACTGAGCTGGGGAGATTCATGTGGGAAGGATCCCGTTCCTTTCCCCTTACAGGGAAGTGCATTTGCTAGTATAAATATAAATACAAACCCTAAGAGGATTTATTTCGTTGATTGAAAATTTCTTACCTCAAAATAATATACAGGAAGCATATTTTTATAGTTTTTGTAAGTATATCTAATCTCTTTAAGGAAAAGTAACTTTTTTACTGTTTTTTTCTTCCTGTTAGTTTTGAGAAGCCAAGAAAGACAAGGAGTAAACTGACTTTTCTTACATCTTACACATCACCAGCTCAGTGTCTTCGTAAGGACTGCAACCTTTTTGGCTGTTTCTGGGCAATGGATGTGAGCTCAGCTGAAATCTATTCTACTTCTTGCAGAGTGTCAGAAGGAGATAAAAACAAGACTGCCAACCTTTTTAAATCACTCTGCATGTGCTGGAGATCGTAGGATGCTTTCCTCAAAGGATTTTTCAATTTCCTACCGTGATGAAGCAGTGAAATAATCTAATTGGCGAAGACAGGAGACACACTCTGAAAGGCAGGATTAAGCACATATGAATGCCACCTGCACTGGGAGCTGAGTCTGAATAGGTTCATCAAGGCAGAGGAAAAAATGAGGATGCTGGAGGCTGGCTTGAGTGGCAAATACAAAAGAAACAATTCATCGTGAACTTTGCGTTTAGAGGTACAAAAAGGTATTTTTATCTTGGTAGAAAGCACTGATTTCCGGCACATACTTCCCCTAACGCTTTTTCCCCTCATGTTAGTCTTTAGAATGTTCCTGCCAGGGCCTTTAGTTACCCTAGTCAGCAATATTATTTCCTCTCTCTACTCCAATCTACTGTTTTCAGCTGCTACCCTTTTTTTTTTTTCCAGTGTTGCTGGAAAAACTGCATAAGTCTTTCTACCCTGCCTGTGCTCCTCTCTCCCTTAACATACATCCAGCTGGTTCTCACATACTCCTTCACTGAACACTTTAACAACCACTTTTATAGAAGAATTTTATTTTTAAAAGGTTTTATATATTTATATATTTCTCTTCAAAAATTGCTTTTTAGTTTCTAGAAAAAAAAACTGGAGGGAAATAGAAGATGAAAGGGTACGTGCCAGGAGGCTTCTTTCAGGGTACCTGTTCAAGGACCTCTTCAATACATTAAAAAATAAGAACAATAATTAAAAAAGGATAGTAAGAAAAGGAGAAATCCAGAAACAAGAACACATAGACACAAACCTGAACAACAAATAATAAGGAAGGCAGCGAGGAGAACCAGTCATGGCCTCCAACAGCCAAGGCAGGATGGCCCTGGCCAGGGCTGTGGGAGGAGGCTGCTGCTCCTAACATCTCCTAACAGGGAAAATATTTTTCTTGCCTTGGAAACAAAAGAATAAAATGTTTCATTTTATTCTTTCATTTTCACCAAAGCCAATAGAAAATACTCTTGTTTGCATTTGTTACCCTGCAGGTCACGCTTTATCTACAGATGCATCTTCAAAACATCCCAGAGAGGGATCTTATCAGGTTCTGCAATAAAAAAATCACTTCCTGACCTGAGACTTCCTGATTGACATACTTTTTTTGTCTTTATACTTGGATCTTATTTTATGTTTGCTTCTGGACTTTCAGTTATCATTGCAGACCATTCAGCAAAGGCAAAAATTAACTGATTTTTGCAATTGAAAAAAATGCTGTCTTGAAAAGAACTTGTAAACTGCTTTTGAAAATAAAAGAAATGTAAATTATATTTTTAAATTAATAAATTATTCATCTGGAAAATGTACCCCAGAGCTAGGCAGAAGTTGCAGCCATCAAGGCATGGGAACTGTTTATAATCAAAAAAGGCTAAGTTATGGACCTTGACCCCACTTCTACACTGTGAAGGGTGATAATAATCCAGGTTCTGGAAATCCTTTTAAGATGGCTATGTGGAAAATTATGCCCATGATATATTAATGTTTTATAATCACACACATCAGAAAAACAGAGATTCCCTGATGAACAATGAAAACAACCTCAGAGCTCAGATCAAAAAATCAGACCTTCATCTTTTGTCTTTGCCCACACACCCTCTCCAAATCACAAACATTGTATTAAAAGAAAACACAAAGAAAACCTGTGTGGTTTAAACTCCAAGGACACAGGGAATGGAAAGCCCCAGAAGAGCACTGGACTGAGAAAATCAGAGCAAGAAGGAGGCAAGATTGGCCCACTGATTAGGAGACAGCTGTCCCGCTCTGTGAACAGACACTGTGAGGAAAGGAGGCTCCAAACCAAACCACTGCTGCCCTAAATAACAGGTGTTGTGATAGCCAGGACAAGCTGCTCAGCATGCACATGGCGGGGGCTGATGAAGGGTAATGAGGAGGAAGGGCAGCAAGACACGCTGAGATACTTGAGAGGGAACAGTCTTCCTCACAGGCTCTTGCAAATCCCTGTGAATCGGAGGCAGAAACTGTGTGCAAACTTAATACACCTTTAAATGTAGATTTTGCTGTATTAAGACTGTCTCGGGTGCAAACCACATGCTCATTTGTGATGAACAGGGTATAAACAGGTTAGTGAGCAAGCACTCCTTGTAACCCTTTGGAATTGCTGATCCCAGATGCAAGCTCACCCATGCTGGCTGTACGGCAGGGAGCCTACAGCCGGATACATCCTCCTAAATATGTTGTATCTTCAGTGAGACTGAGTGAAAAAACACTGCATAAACCCCACGTCTCATCTGCAAAACTGGAGATCCAAAAAGCTATAATGAGACCAAGGGAAAACAGCCAGAAGCAGACATTAAAATGCATGTAGAAACAAACAGCTCAGAGATGGTGAAACACAGAAAACCCCGATGTGCTGTACCAACAGATGTCACCGAAGAAAAAAGACAACTTCTTTCAAACAAAATGGTCTGATCCCACTCCAACAGAGCCCAAAACGAAATTCCTGTTGCATTCAGCATACAGGAACACACCGCACAAATCAAATGGGGTAAGAATTATCTGGAAGTGAAGCTGTCATCACTTGATGAAAGAGGACTTACTACCCAGCTGCATCATTGTCAAACCAAGAAATTCACTGGGATGAAGCTATCTAAATCTAACAAAGATTAATTCAATATCATCCTGATACATATGCCAGGTGAATGTACTTTTGATACGATATATATCAGCTTGAGAGATTGCGTTTATCCTTGTAAATGTAAGGGATGATGGATCAGCGTATTAGGAGCCAGCAGAGCACCCTGAACACATTATGACAAGTAATTTGCTTTCCAGTAAAGAATAATTCCTTACCTAATGCCAGGATCTTACACTGAACGTGCTGGTTAGACAGCAGAATCACTGAAAACGACAAAAAGTCCGCCAGTGCAAACACTGACCACATCCAAATCCCCGTGCTGGGCCAAAAGTGCTGAGGCTGCACCTCCTATTGAAGGATGTCAGGCATTTCACACGGTTACACCACCCCGATTCGGGACTAGGGAAGTGCGCCGTGGGACACGAACAATGGACCGAACGCCTGGTGCCTGGGCAACGCCGCTGATGTCATGTCTGACTCCGCTGGAGTCGCTCCAGGACTTTTCTCAATTAGGGCACAAGTAGCCCAGCAGCAGCGTTTTGAAACCTTGGCCTTTAAGTACTTAGACATATAAATAAATAATGAAAGGACGTGTGGAGATACCTATCGGGCAGGAAGCACCCGGAACGATGAAAACAAACTATTTCCCCACCAGCGCAGTGAACACACTGCAGCTGCAACCATGAATAAAAACAAAGCCCCATCAGCACAACCTGAAAAGCTGCTTGTGCAGCACAAGTGCAGGTGGCCAAAGATCACGTATAATAGCATTTTTAGCTCCCCAAGACAATGTCTTGCCCAGCAGATGGCCCATCCTTTTGCCTTTTGTTAACACATTTGTTGAGCAGAATCACCTCTACCTTGGAGCACTCTGAAGTGCGTTAGGAAACGAGGTGGCTGCACGGAATAACATCAGCGAGCAGATGCCTACTATTCAAAGGGCTAATCACGCCTTTGTTGCAAAGCTGGGGCTGGAATACAATAAGACAAGCAAAGGCAGAGACAAAAAAGATGCCAAGGTTACACAGATCACCTAGGAACAGGCTGAGGTCAGAGCCACAGGAATGATGCTTCGCGAGATGCAGGCCTGAAAGCAGAGTAAGCAAGTTCCCAATAAAACATTGAAAGGCAACGACGTGGAAAGAAATTTTTTAAAACTAGCAACGTGCAAACCACAAGGGAGTCAAAGGCTGAGTTCAGTTTATGAGAGGGTGAGAAAGACAAAGGTTACCTAAAACAACACAGATATACATATAAGTATAAACGCTTTTCAAAAATCTTTCGACTGCCTTCTCCAGGCTATGGTTCCTGCCCAAAAGACTCTAAACATGGCAGGGGTTTCATGCTTTGCTAGAATCTGTTAGCAAATCTTTTCTCTCTCTCCCACCACTGTCCCTACAACCTACATGCTGACCCAACACAGAACAGCTAGCTCACCATCCAGCCTATTTCCTTATTTCCAGAATTACAGGGCCAGGGAGCTGACAGCTTAATTAAGAAAAGGATGTGCTGGTGCCTATAATTCTGCAAACATTTTTCATGATGAATTACAACATTGCCCTTGTTTTCTAATTTTATCACTATTATCATGCCCAATAAGTGGTGTCTGAAATGGTTAGTGTGGTATGTCCCCAATACAGGCTTTGCAGTGAAAAGGTTACAGTTTACGAAGGAGAACAAGGTAGACAGATAGACACTGTTGAGACACAAAATAACACAGAAGAAACACATCTCACTGTAATTAAGCCTCAAAGAATATGAGGCATGTCAAGTATTTGCATACTCTTTTACTGACCCAGTAAAAATGAAAGCCAAGGGAAATTTACACAAAGGAATGAAAACCTCTAAAATACAGTGACAGGTGAAAGTGTATTTTTAGGAGATTTTGCAAAGAGCTGCTCACACCACAGCTCAAGTGTGTAGCACAACAGTTTTACCCCAGCTGTGGATCTGCTGTTTGTGCACGCACATGTTTGTGTATTCGCTGTGATAATGTAGCTTAATGATTACAGATGGGGTTGTGGCTCAGCCTGTGTTGTTACAGATTCTCTACTCCCATTAATCTCTAAAATTGCTGGGTGGACAGCAGGAAGAAAAAAGACAGATGAGAAGGAAGGAAATACATGGCACATTATAGGGTGTGCTCAGCTCCTCAGAGGAGGGGCCCATACGGTCACAAGGAAGAGAAGCCAAAAGAAATGCACACAGGGAACAAAACCCTCTCAAGGAAGGGCAGTGTGTTTTAAACACTGCACGTGGAAAAGGAAAAGATTAACCAGGAGGAGGTAATGAGTGACTGACAGGTCATCACCAAAGACAAGGACAAGGCGACTCGAGTGGCAAAACCAAAGGAGAAGCAGAGCTCACTGTTTCACTGCATTGTTTTTAAATACTATTTTAAAGGGCAGAAACAAGGGAAAAAAAATCAGTCTGTTTCTGATATATGCAATGAATGGGACTGACCTGCCACTTCGAACTTATTTTGCCAGCCAAGGAGAGCTGCTGTTCCGTGGAACCAGGTGGTTCCTGCTAACAGCAGAGTTTAGCAAGAAGTAAAAAAGTCCTTTGAAGCAGCTCCTGAGGGTCCTGGAAGTCCCTTTGCCACATCTGTGAGAGCACCAAAAGCTGCAAGTGCAGAGAGTGTCTGCCTGACCTGCATCCCTCATGCTGGAGGGAAACCAAGCAAACCAAAAACTGTGGAAAGAGAGAGAATCTGCTGCCTGGTCACTACTGCAGAGCTTTTCTGAACATGGTTTTAATAGCACAGTAACAATTAATCACCCCTTTGATCCAGCCAGTATTTCTCCATATCACAAAACCTCTCCATGCCTTCATAACGGATGACTGTGAGGGCTTCTCCTCATCAAAGGCCAGGCAGGCTGAGGACATCCTTTATCGTTAGGCTGACGAGGAGACACCTTTGCCAGCTATTTTACAGCTAGGCTGATGAGGACAGACTGATTTTGGGAGGTTTCTTAGAGGCCTCAGATTTTGATGAGCAAATGGCAGAGAGTCTGCAAGGGCTGCTCCCGTTTCCCATTTCAAACCTTTCAGGTTAATGAGCAGGTTCATATCCTGCAGAGTGTTGAAACTCACACCTGCATCCACGTTCAAACAGATGATGGGCTTGTGGAGGTTTAAAATTCTGGAATAACCATTTTCAACCACTGCAGAGGAGAGCTCCAGGGAAGAAAAAGCAAACCTAACCTCAGATGCCTAATTCTGCAGGACTTAAGATTTCTCCCATTTCATTCAGCTGGAAATGGAAGTTGCATTCATGACAGCAAAAACATTTATTTTGCTTATGGGAATGCTAGTAAAGTAATAATTAAACTGAGGCAGGTCAACAACATGCTCTCTATCCCACAAACCTCTTCAGAGGACCCCTGTCAATTGACTTATAGCACGATGTAAAATCTCATAATGTTTTCTGATAAATTCTTTTTGTAGCAAATACCTACACTGCACAGTATTTTTCCACGTCTCTCCCTCCTTCCTTCCTATATCTGCCTTTCCTCTCTTCCCAAGAGCATCACATGAACTCTCAGATGTCACCATGAGCCCGTCTACCAGGGCTCCCTCTTCCCCTTCTTCATTTATCTTTTAACATCCTCCACAGTACAGTAATACACAGGTGGTTTTTACCACAGAAATAATACTCAGCAACATACACAGTGTTTGCATCATCTGATGGCACTGACTGCCTGGAAACAAGGCCTCTGAGAACAACAAGGAACTGCCTTATTCCCTGTGGAGCCAAGGGTATTTCTGCCTTTGCTTCCCAGGAAGCAATGCCCAACAGGAACCAAAATCTAATGTGGTAATTGAGTCAAAGATCAGTGAGGAAATAAGCTTTAATCATCTTTGGGATTTCAAACCACAGCTTTCGCTCTCAGATCTCTTGAGCACATATTTATAGAACTCCTTTCATTTAATTTGTACTGAGATAAAGGAAAAGCAAGTGCAGAAGAGCATGTAAAGGCCAAGTAGTTTTACCGCTTTCACCTTCATCACTGAACCACTGTTTAAAATATTTCTTTCCTGGGGGCAGATCTACACCAGAAGCCAGGCGGACACACCGTCCCTTTCTCTGTGACTCTGCTAAATGTGCCAGACTTATTACGCTGGTCTAGGGCTGGGGGAAGAAAGGGCTGTTTGTAACAGAGAAGGAAAAAATCAAGGACCTTGACCCCTCTTTTAGTCCTAAAGCACTCTGAATCATGTGTTTGTCTCAGCTTACCAAGGCAACCAAAAAAAAAAAAAATTCATTTTTGTGAATGAGAGAACATTTTTGGTTATCTGGGGAGAAACCCCTTGATATTGAAAATAGCTGTTTCTGATCCATTTTCAGCTAGTGTGGCTCTTGTGTAATTTAGGGATCAACTTCCCCCTTCCGCTGATTTAAAAAAAAGCTTTACTGTAAGCTTTCCCTCTCATTCTACAACAGGGAACTCATAGCAAGAGCATCTAAGCTTTTGCAGTGCTGAGGCAAACAGGCTGATGCCATTTACCAAAAAACAGAGATCCTCTCTCTGGACATTCAGAGCTGTAGACTGTAATGTTCCCTCCAGATATCACTGCATGGCTTACTCCATCTGTCCTTCTATCACACTCTGAACAACTATAAATTCTCCACACCTCTGTGGGTTTTTTTCCTCAGCACTGTGTACCCATCACAAATCACTGCTTATTTCTCACTTTTAAACACACTTCAGGGGTGATTTTTCTTAAAATATGTGGGTTAAGTTATGGCATTAAGAGACACTGATGCTGACAGCTGTGAATGACTGTCACCCACAGAACAGCAACGCTCCCAGGTTTGATGTCTTGCAGCAAGGACAAGAAAAAAGGATGACTATTGAAAAGGGGTCACAATTCACAGTCCACAGCAAAACAGGAACAGTTGGATGGATTTGCAGAATTGCTTCAGGCTTTGACTCACATCCATTGTGATGATTTAAAATGTAATGACCTGTTCTCCCAACTGTTTGTTCTTGCCTCCTGCTAGGGGTTACTACCTCCAAGGAAAGTCAGGAAAATGAAACTTTTGAAGGCTGTTTCAATGCAAAACTTGCAACTTTGCTGAAGCCACTCTCAGAGGTACAGCCATGAAATATGCACCAAACTCCACCAATTCTGCCTCAAAGCAGTAGCAAGCAGCTAGGAATGGGGCACAGATAGCACCTAAATCCACTTTCACTGTTGGCTTAGTAAATACTGAAGGCGCAAGGCCCTTGTGTCTAAGCCTGTGAGTCTATGCAAGGGGGCCAGAAATTCAAAGCTCACCTGAAGAATAATCACTCTGAGGAATTTCACCGACGGGTGTAAAGATGTTTTTATCTAAGGAAATAATTAATCATCCATAAATTAGCGGATTCTCTTTTAATGAGTGTTTTTTAAACACTAAGAGTTAAAGATATAACACTTTACTCAACACCTTAAAATGGTGAATAATTCATTATTACTCAATATGGTGAATAAACAGGAAAAAAATTATTTTCTTGGGTCACAGCAGAACTGAATAACCAGCTGGTGGAGATTAGGATCTCCTAATCCCCTACAGGGAGGATATAATTCATGTTTCACTTCTGCTAAAGCAGGAGGCACTGCTGCCACGTGGGAGCTGTCTGTCCAGCTCAGCCACCAGCTCTACACCTACACGTGTGCTTGGTCTGAGCCGACAATTCCCAGGTGCTATTTTCAGTTCTCAGTGCTTAGCTAAAAAGATTTTTTATCTTTTCCCTCCTATTTTGACGAGTTAAACTGTTCTTACTAACAGTGAAGCTGTGAAACTGCACTCATGCTGGACAGTCACGTCCAAGAAAAGGTAAAGGAGCTTTTCCTTATACTCAAACGGCTCAAAGTGTCCCCCAGCAAAAGCAAAATCAAGAAGCAAAGTTCTGCAAAAATGCAGAGAAAGTGGTCTGCAGCAAGGTGCAGAGTAGATGGTACCTGTATCTATACCAGAGACTGGCTTTGAAGGTGACAAATACATTGGTAATTAACTTCAGCTGCAGGAGAAATACATAAACCATAAGGGGCAACACCAATGGCATTGTCACTAGAGTAACGGGGCTGCTTCTTGGTTTTCTCAGTCCAATATTGTAACTGCTGCATGCACAACACTTAAAAATATTAGCCCAAAATAGGAGGCACTCCTCTTTCTGTAGACTGCAAAGACAAACCTAAAAATGAACACTACTTTACTAGAGTGTATCTCCTATCTACCTCTACCTTCCAACCCGTTAGGAAAAAAGTACACTATGACTTAAAGCTTTTTATGGAAGTCTGTACATGCAGTACAGTAAATTAAAAATGGGATAACACAGTCTTTTTTTTTATATACTGCACTGCTGCTGCCGCACGTATTACTGGCTGGCTGATTCCTAGAGAAAGGAGTGTTACTGTTCTGGTGGCCAAAAGCAGGCTGCTGTTGTATGGGTAGTCATCACAATGTCATGTTGCAAAATATTAGACAGCCTTCCCTGCTATACCCAATAAAAATATCCAATTATAGTCTCCAGAGAAATCACGTTAATTTAGAGGTATAGGCACCAGAAAATACATAGGAACTCAGTGTGACAGCCTTTTGGAAACACTAGGATTTCTATCAATGTTAATCATTGCCAGAAGGGCTGTCTTTGTCATTCTGTAGTTCATAATTTAATAAAAACAACGTCAAATTACAGTTCCAGCTAATAACCAGTAGCTTCTGGTTCCTAATAAGTTTAGGTTTCCTGCAAAACAAACCCAAATTCTGCTTTTAATTACATAATTGCAAATCCAGATTAACTGATTTGGGAGACAGAATGCTACCACGAGAATAAGAGGCTACTAAGAGTTTGATTCAGAGTTTTTGTTTGCTGACCTTAACTGATGGGAAGTAGGCAACATTTTTGGCGGAGCCTTCCATCCAAAATGTTTAGACGCAAATCTAGTTATCAAAGATGCTTTTTAAAGTGTGACCAGGCAGCTGGAAATGTTGTTCACCAGGTAGGGTAACTTCTCTTTGAGAGATTGGAGAGGACAGGGTTTGGAGGAAAGCTAAGACATGTTCCAACCTAAGCAGGTCATTTTAACTATCCCTGTCGCCAGCTTAGAGCAATAAGCACTTTCAGAGAGCATTTCACCTTCACAAGGTGCTCTTCTCTCTCCAGTTACCACAGAAGCCTGGAGGAAACCCTGGACTTTGTGATACCCACAGATAGGTGAGATGATTTGCAGCACAGCTGGATCTGAAGCTCTACAGCTGTCCCAAGTGAACAACTGCACTTACGAGAAACAGTTCTGTATTTTGTCACATGGAAATACAAGGTTACTACATTTCATCCAAAGCAGTGCTTCATTTGTCCATGTTACTGCAATCCTACTCCTTTTAACAAATTTGATCAGAATCACAAATAATTCCAGAGTGGGTTTTTTTGTACTGAAAATTTTTCCAAGGACTAGGGAAAAATATTCAGAAATTATTGGTCTATGTCTTTAAGAATTACTGGCTTGTTTATGTTACAGATTTCTGTAATAATTAGTATTTGTTTATGCTTCATTGTGGACATCTGGAAAGCAGACACATAAGTGTAAATAATTTAAATGGTAAAGGAAATGGGGAATCTGTCTCTGACTAATTAAGGGTTACAGTATGAAATGGTCTTATGGATTCCTAATTTAAATAAGAAGCCTTAGTTCAGCGCTACCTCTATTATAAATGAAGAGTATAGTAAAAATTACAAGTCCCTCACAAGTGACCTAAATCTGATCCTCCGGAAGTGCTGCATACACCTCAATTTGGAGGAAAGGCAAAGGCAGTTCCCAGCATTAACATCAGCAATTCACAACAAAGCCAATATTGTCTATAGGGCACTCTGCTCTATTCAGGTACAAGGGATATCATTAAGTTCTGTCGGAGAATCACAAAGGCCCAAACATAAGCTTTGGCAGCTGAAAGAAAGAGAGCAATTGCAGGAGCTGTAGCTCTTCAGATGGTGAGAATTAGTGTAGCTCCCTTGGCTTCAGTGGAATTATATGGCTGTAATGCACCATCTGAGGATGTTATCCATTATCTGTAATTCCAGCCTTGCCTGAATGGCTGATCCAACGAGATTTTTGAGTCAAGACTTACATGGCATGAAGCAGACTGATTAATATAATGCAATGTAATACAAAAAAATACAATTTAAATATCAAGAAGAGACTCATAATTTCTGCTTCAATTCACAAAGACTCAGAGCTAAGTGAATATGGTAGAGCAAATAAACCAACAACAGAGTTATTGAGAGGGTTACTGAACAGTCCACAGAGTGGTCCATGCACAGACCAAAAAGTCATTGAAAATTATTTAATTGTTGAAATGACCTGCACTGTGCAATTAGTAAGCAATTTGTTATAAGCACTGAACACCCCATATTCAAGTGTTTTCCCTCAGAGTTCACAGCTGCTGCAAGATGGAAGACAGATTCCCTACCTTATAAACAGTTTGCTCGTAAAATTCTTTATTTAACCAACCTTTATTTTTCCCCTCCGCTTAATATCTCCTAGAATTCAGGGCAGATGTACAGATTTGGCAAGTATTTTATAAGGAAATGTGCTTATCTGTCGTGAGCGAATGTGAAAAGGGAGGAAAAATCTAGGTTTGAACAAATTTTCCTCAGCAACTTAAAGGATGCGCACGGGAAAACAGTGACAACATATGCCTGGCTCTATTAGTGAGCCACCATCCTGAAAGCACTCAGTTCATCACGTACTAGGATGCCCTCTTTCTTCAGGCTGCCGCTGTCAGAGCTGCCTGAACAGCTCGCACTTCACGATTACAGTCCACGCACGCAACCGCTCAGTCACTTCGCACGGCTCAAAACTTCTGGCAAACCGCGTAAAAGGAAGTTGCAAAGAACCTTGTGAGCGAGTCACACAGGAGTCCTTGCCAGCAGGCCCCCGAAGGACGTTCACGATTCGTCTGTCTGCAGTACAGAGGGAGCACGAGCCTTGTCAGGGGCACGCGCTGCCCCCGCATCACTCAGATACACGACTGTGTCTGGCTCTGCTATGGCACTGAGGTAGCTTTGCTTCCAGCCACACAGATCTGGTGCTACATGTTTAGTGAGGAAAGAGGAAAACACAACACAAGAAAGATGAGGAGAAGATTTAGAGCTCAGATCTTTGTATCTGCCACCCCCTGCCCCCAAGCTCTTCCTCCGCTTTGTCCGCACCCTGTCAGCTGCCAGTCCCTGCCATACCTCTCTGGTTTCAGCAATAGCAGCAGCAATTTTCACGTAGTTGGGCCGTGAGGAGGCTGTGAAGGAGTCACTTGGATAGTCAGACTGCGTTTGCTGCTCAACCAGCTATTCCCCATCTCCTCCACGGAAAGAGATATAGACTGGGCAGAAGCTTTCTAAAGGCCAGATTCAGGCCCCACATACACACCCTCAGGTAGGCAATGCTGCTTTGCATTGAATGACAGATTAAATAGTTGAATAAAGTGTAAAATAGAAAATGGGAATTAGAGTACCTAATATCCCAGCTCAACTCACTGAAGTACTTCACCCTGCTTAGAAAGGCAAAAGCAGCCTCACTTCAGTTTTAAGCGCAGGATGTTATCTCAGTTCTAGGCAAGGAACTCCACATCTACGCTAAAAACCAACCCCTCTCTTTGCCAGTGAGTAACATTACAGCCAATTTCCTAAACAAACGATCTAAAGCAAAAGATCTTTCCTGACATATGAAGGTTAGCACACAACATAAATCTTGCTCCCCAGTTCCTGCCCTGACCACTGGAATGCCGCTGCCACTACGAACACTAAGCGTCCTCCAGGGAACGCGAAGTCTTTCTGAATTGTGCGAAACAAGCAAAATTCACACTAAAAATTCTGGGTCAGGGCTTCAGCTCTCATACCTCTGTTATCTTAACACAGCCAGCAGATCCTCAGCAGAGCCACCTGAAGACAACAAAACACAATTTGGAGGCTGTCAAGCATGATTGCCCTTCTCCATGTGAAGAAGGAATTAGTTCTTAAAAGACAGTTCACTGTATAGGACAGAATTTTCCTTTGCAAGTAATGAGCACACAAAGGAAAAAAACCCCATAAATATCTCACACCCACCTTATTCTAAGTAAGTAAATAACATTAATCACCACCACCAATTAATTTATTATTTTTTTTCCTTGTGTTTCCAGGACTAATGGTGGTTATTTAAGGCTTCATTTCACAGAGACACATTTTCAGGCAAGGTTGCAAAGGGGTAAATGAGAGGAAGGGTAAAAAGTGCTCTGTAACTGAGCTGACCTAGCAACATCCAGGAACACTAACAAAAATAAAAGGAGGATGTTGAAGGTCCTTCTGTGCTGTGGCTGCTCAGTGCTTGTGGAAAACTAACAGGAAGGGACACATCCTGAACAACTGACGGATATCATCCGCTCTGTAGGAAAGTGGGATGCTCCCAGCAGACTGTGCCAGAGGAAAATTCCTTGGACAGTAAGTTTGTCGCTTGATCTGTACCTCTGTATCTGAGGAAGAAGCGTCAGAGACGAGAAATCAAACCTGCAGTATTCTGACAGTGCGTGAACAGCAATTAGCAACTCTGCAGACAGAAACAGGTTCTCTGGCAGGTCCCATTAATCTCTTTATGCAGATTTAATATTCAGGAAGGAGATCACACAAGCAGCCAAGAACGTTGTCTGTTCTTCACAGCAGGTACCTCAACAAACACCTATGATTAAGGACTGGGCAAAGAGCCAGGAATAAGCTGCTCTGGACTTCACTCTGACTCAGTGTTGGTCTGTGATGGCTCCATCGTGTTTCTTGTATTCTGTCTGAAAATGAGGGTTAGTGATATTTCACCTGCCTTGCTAAATACTTCAACTCTGTGACAGTCCGTAAACAGCAGCTTGACTTAAACTTACTCCATTTACAAAAAAATGCACCTTCTGATGGTTGATGGAGATCTAATCCTTTATATCGCGCCCCACAAACAAGCCTTTCGGTCCTTGTTCGGCATTACAGTTCACAACCAACAGTCCCTTCCTACAGGCCAACTGCAAACCCTGCAGCTGGCTGTCAAACGTGCTTCCGTACCACCCACGCTCTGCAGCTTTTCTGAAGGCTCCTTCCTGCCTGACACACAAGGACGAGAACAGATTCAGCCGTCATTCCCGGGAAGGCTGACTGGGACAAGGTGGGAGTGGACTCGAGCCAGCAGACAAGCCATGAACGAACTGCCTCCCATTCCACTTGTCAGCGGTATCCAGGCGCCTCCGTGCCAACATGAACACTCGGGTTTAGTGCTGTTCTGCTTCCAAGAAGCTTCCACCCTGTGATCCAACCCCGTTCTGCACTTACATGAACTTCTAATGGCCTAGACCGGAGCATGGTGAAAATCAGCATGACCAGGTGACATGCAGGTGGTCAGAGCCAGCAGCATGACCTCAGGACAGAGCAGAACTAGGACTCCTGGGATATCCCTGGTAAAGCCCCAGATGGGTCACCCCAGAGTAAATTGTCTTACCTGACCCTTTTAGGGCTGATGAGAAGAGCGTGAGCAGACAATAAGCTGCCAACCTCCTGTTATGAAGCATTTAGAGAGTAACAAGCTTTCCTGGCTCACACAGCTGTGCTTTACATCCATGAAAAGGCCTGGATCTGTACATGCAGCATGATCATATTCTGATCAGCAAAGAAGCTCCACCTTAGCCCCTAGAATGACTCAGATTTACAAGGCTTTCCCCTGGCTATTCATCCTTCCTATCTTCCACAAACAATGTGAACCTACAACAAACCTGGCACTGATGCAACGTCTTCACTGCATTTTAGTTGGCAACTTCTGATTTGTGTCTGACTAAATTTGTATATTCTGTTATAAAGCCCAGGTCTCACAAAACAGAGCACTGCAACTGGTGTGTTTGGTTGTGGGGTTTCTTTCTTTTGTTGTATAAGTCATTCGATTTCTTAAAAAATGAAGCTTAACTCTTATTGTTTTGCTGTGACTACTGCTTAAGAAGGCTGCTGTCAGGATACAAATCTTGGATTGTTATTTTTCCCCAAAGAATAGTCTGGCACAACTGTAATGGAAGGTAGGACATGGATTGGTCAGAAATATCTGAAAGGCAACTCTTCGCCATATCAAGAGCAAGCCGAAGTGTTTAATTAGTCTAATGAATCTAAGAAACACCCCCTTTTACCTCGTATAGTGTAAGTAGATCTTTCAGTTACTGAACTGACCTTTATAAAAAGATAATTAAGTTATGTTTCTTCCTTTTATCGTGCTTATTACATTTTGTCTTTTGCTCGTTTTGCAAGTTCTTCTTTCCAATTGGTTTTGATTTACCTCCAGATAGGACAAAGCAGAGAAGTGCTACTCAGTTTGCTGCTTCACAGCTCAGTCTTTAACATAGTAACTGGGAGTTCAGTGGAGGAAGTGATATGAGTCTTTCTGTATGTGTTAGACTAGATTTCAAATTAAAAAGAAAAAAAAAAATCTTTAAAACAGAGCATACCACCTAAGGTATCAGTGACTAGGAGAATGCCATGCATGTGTTGGTATGCAAAATGGAAGAGCAAGTACCAAGAGCCACTAGACAGGGGAGGAGGGAGGAAGAGGAAAAAAAAAAATTAAAATCTCATTATACGTAAGATCACAGGGCTTCAGCTCAAGCTCTGGCAACTACAGATGGCACTCTCAGCTGTGGACATCTAAGCAGACCCTCCAAAACAGGCACCTCAAGTGACCAGGCACCTGGAGTGTGAAACCAGGAAATTCTGTTTAAACACAGGGAAAAGCTTATTTTCTGTCAGGGTGCTCAAACACTGGCACAGGCAGCCTAGAGAGGTGGTGTTATCTCCGTCCCTGGAGATGATAAAAACCCAACTGGAAGCAGTCCTGGACTTGGACCTGGATCAGCTGTAGGTGATCCTGCTTGAGCAGAGGGTTGGAGCAGGTGATCTCCAGGGGCCCCTTGCAACCCCAGCTATTCTGTGATTCTGTGAAGTGTCATCAAGCTTAGCTGTAAAAAAGAGCTCAGCTCAATCCTGCCAAGATGGTGCCTGCTTTGATTGTGTATTTGCAGCATTGCCAAGACTTGGGAAAGTCACCTCAGCTATGAAAATCCGTATCCATTTGGTCTTTCCAGAGTGTAAGAATAATTTTACAAATTATGTGCTTAGACTTGGGTATGTAAAAATCTACCCACGGGGTTCAGCCAATCTCTGCCTGAAACGGGGTTGGAAAAGGTGACATTAGTCTCTTTTTTAGCTGGATAGTAAATACAACCATCTGGTTTACAATAGTACAGTACTTCATAACAAGTCAGTACATGAGAACAGAGACTGAAGCTTTTAAGAGTTTGATCAGAGTGATGAAGGAAATCTTGAAGTTTTCAATGAGCCACAGTCTTCTAAACCACAGAATGAAGTTTTGCCATAGAAACAGTGACAGGTTCAGCTCTCTGTTCTACACTGTGCTTCAGATCAGTGTTACTCAGTGATGCCAACCTGCTGTATGAAACAGGCATGGCACTGAAAAACTGAGCCAAGAGTATTCTGAGAACAGTCCACACTCACCACTGCTACCAATTAGAAACACTGCTCTGGGCATAAACCCAGGCAGAAACTCTGTCTTGTTTGTAAGTAAGGCCTGCCAATAGTAGCAGAAGTAATAATTATCATACAAGAATTAACACTCTCCCACCATGAAATAGAATAAATTAATTAGAAATGCAATAATGCGTGTATTTTCATAGAATCACAGAATGGTTTGGGTTGGAAGGGGCCTTAAAGACCATCTAGTTCCAACTCCCCTGCGTGGGCAGGGACATCTTTCACTAGACCAGGCTGCCATTTTGCACATTGTTTCCTATCCTTCCAGATAGAGTAAAGCAAAAAAGGTAGGAAAGTCACAGTGGAACATTCCAGTCTGAAAAAGTAATTTCTTTTTCCTTCTAAAGCACAAAGAATCCATACCCCCATACACAAGCCAACTAGAGGGGCTGGCACAGATGAAATTAAAAACAATTTCATGTAAAAACATTTATAAAGTAGCTAAAAATTTGTATTCTGAGACACTTGAGAAATCTCTTGTGTATTGTTTCAAAACTCATGTGAAATGAACACTTAATTTTAGTGTGCAATTTGACCGAAAGAGCCAGAACCTTAAGGGTCTGATTTTAGCATCCTTCCTGCCTCAGTGAGAAGTGCACAAGTTATTCAAAAGCACAGACAGCTGCCAAAATCACCAATGCCAAATCTTGCAAGTGTGCATTCACATACTCAAGGGAGAGTGTTAAAATTACTCTACTGCAGATCTTTTATAGTGGCACTTTATAGCTCCATCTTTTATTAGCTGTTAATAATACAGTTCAACATTAGAAGCTGTCTACACACTCTGATCTTTCTATCCTAATTCATCAAATCTAAACGCATGCAAGCCTGAGCTTATTTTATGATTACTGTCCAGGTACTCAAGCTTTGATTTTTTTACTATGTCATAGATTTCTCTTTGGAAAGTCTCATTTTAACCGGGTGTTTGCTATTAAAGTGCAATCTCAAAGAATAAAAAGTGAACACTGTGTATAAACCAGACAGATTGCAAGAAACCACACTGCCCATGGACTCTGGTGGAACTTGCTCTGAAGCACTCAAGAGAAGGCTTCAAGATAAGGCTTCTGTTATTGTAAACACAGGTTTTTTGCTTTAGAAATGGCACCAAATTCAAAGAGGCAACGCTTTTTATTTCTTGCCTTATGTCCAAAGAGAAGCAGGTTTTGTTCCTAAGAACAGCAAATGGAAAGGTAAGGAACTGAATCCAGCCCATGCACTGGCCAAGTGGCTTTATGAAAAAGGAGCACTCAAGCAATGCAGAGGCTACTGCTAGTCATGCCAAACCATATGGCTTTGTTGAACTCATCCATGCCTCTGCACTGTTATTTTTTGCCCCTCTCTACCACCACAAGTTCTTTGGAGTTGTCCTGCTCCATCTTTCGGTTTTTTTGTTCAGACAACATCTAGCCCTGTGCGACAGGGGTCCCTAATTTACACATGTAAGGGCACTGAAAACTTTCAGTCTTACAGGCTTGAGAAGACTGATGGGAGGTAGAGCTCAAATTGCCACACCATCCCTTGGTATGTCCTAAGTGCTGATGGAAATCAGGAGAAGTCTTTGTGGTTCAGTTCAAGCACAGAGATACATTACCACACTCATTCACCACTGCATGGGAAAAGGACAAAAAGCCAGATGGAGCACAGGAGGAGAACCTCTGCCCAGTCAGATGGCCAAAGCCACACATTCAGAGATTTCCCAACTTACATGTAGCCTTTGGCCCTAATCACCTTCTTGCTCTCCTCTAGTTTTGTCTTTCCTACTGGTCAGAAATAGATCGTTCACTTGGAATAACTTGGAGCCCAAGCAGCGAAGCAGTTGACACATTCTCCCTGTGTGGTATTTCTGGCTTAGTCAGAAAACAAAACCATAAATTGATAAAACAGTCTTACATGGCTATAAATAATCACGACAGCCTCTCACGTCACATCCTGAAATGCTGATACCTCTACTGTGCGTTTACTCCATTTACATTTGGGAGAATCAAAACCACACCAGGGGCATCACAGATACTTTCATCAGACTTCTTTCATCACTAAACTGTCTCCCCTGTCACTACCATCCACCTTTTAAGGTTCTCTTACCCTCTTGCAGAGAAATTCCTGCTGCTAAGCTTGATAGTGGAAGATGCAGTTGAAGTGATGGCATTGTAGGCCACACATTACACTTTATCTGAGTCCCTCTGCACCACAGAATTCCTCCCCTGAGGCCCAGGGAAACCATTTGAGGAACTCTGCAATCACAACTTACTGTCTTCTAGACTACTCGAGGACCACCTTCAAAACCAGGTTTATTTTTCTTCTATGCTATGAACCTGTGAGTCCAGCTTCAGGTGTCACCAAAATATGTCCTTTGGTCCAAATCAGGCTTGCATTACTAAAAACATACATGAAGGAAAAGCCCCAGGCAGGCTGCCAGAAGAATTGAAGAAATAGCCTGGCTCCCATCTGCTCTGGAAGCAGGTCTTTCCCTGCATGGATTCATTGACTTCTACAGGTGTGAGGCCAACACTTGAGAGTGATCCTACACTGCCAGGGTATGGATGGAGCAGAGGAGGAATGAAAGAAGACTTTACCTCCCTGGCAGATAAACAAGGCAAGATAAACTGCTTCTCCCTACAGGGAGAAGCTTCCTCCCCTACAGGGAGAAGCAGTGATCAAGATCAGCTGATTCACTGTAAAAAACAGAAATAGTTCTCAAAATTGCAGGTGTTTAATTTGGTACTTTTTCTTGTTAATGTTTTGTGGCAGGGCTTCTGTGTGCTTAGATATTTGGCTGTATTTTATTGAACACTCTCTTTCCCCACAGCCCTTATCTTTTGCATCCCTAAACACATATAGGTACAAGAAAATGACTGTTGCTTTTTGGAAGACGCTGGACACGCTCCTGGAGCAACAAAGGAAGGAAAACTCTTCCTAGACATGATGAGTAAAGAGGAAATTACTTGTTGTATCATCCCGTTCACATCGCTCTTCCTGGAAGGTCTCCAAAGAGTTTTCTGGGAATTAGTCATGACTTGGTCATATATTAACCAAATCCTTCAGTTTTGATTTTATGTTTCTTCAGAAATTCAACTAACTCAGAAGAGAAAAACAAGGAAAAAAAAAACCCCACACTTTGTCTTTTTATCCCTGCTATGTCATTTTGAAATGCTGGTTTCATAAATATTCTACCCATTTTGCATATACATGGTTACCTAATTGTTCATTCTGTCAGCCTGCACACAAGTGAAACACAGACACCTCTACAGTAAAATCAACATTTCCTCCAAAGATCTCCTAATGAACAGTAATGAGTCTGTGGGCAGAGCTGCTCGACGCTTTCTTCTCCCTCTCCCCTGCCTCTGAGTCTAAAAAAACATTCTAGACTTGTCAGAACTGAGCTATTTACAAGACTTCTTACAGAACATAAATCAATCAATAGCAGCAGCAGCTCACAACTTTCTGAGACAGACTTGGAAAATTAACCTTCATAGCTTGCACACCTTGGTTTTGAAAATAGGTTTTAAACTCTGATGATACTTTTCCTCGGTGATGATGACATTAAACTTCTTTTTTACCTCCTGTGGCAAGTCTTCTGAGTATTTTGATACTTCCTTCAGTGTTTATTCATTTCCACTCTCTTTCCGTGTACTAAACTAAGTCAGAGTAACTGACTGGTTGAGTCCTTCAATTTTTTCCCCCACTCTTTTAATACAGGGAGAATCATCAAGGTTGGAAAAGATTTCTAAGATCATCAAGTCCAGCCATCAACCACTAGCATGTTCACCATTAAACCATGTCCTCAAGTGCCATATCCATACAATTTTTGAACACTTCCAGGCATGGTGGACTCCACCACTTTCCTGGGCAGTCTGTTCCAATGCTTTACAAGCCTTTCAATGAAAAAAATTTCCTAGTATCTAATTTAACCTCCCCTAAGATACTACTCTTTTACCATTTTCTGAGAACATGTGAAAAAACAGCCCCAAAAATTCTTCCTCAGTGGTTCTGATACTGCTCTGACTATTTATTTTTAAACTCCTGAAAAAAATTTCTCCAGATCCCTCTAACTTCTGGTTTACTTAAAAATCCCTTAACCCATTTGTTCTCCATTCTCACTTTTGTTCTGAACCCTTGGTCAAGACTAAATGCTTACCTTCGCTATACTGACTCCTCCACTGTCATCCACTAGACTTGTTCTAGCCCACGTCATCTTCTTCCCTTGAGTGTGTTAGACTCTCAAATACGAACTTCCTCAACGATAACAGAGTATTGTTTTGCAGGTGTTGTTCTGACTCAAGCCAGTTGTCCCTTTAATCAGCTCAGGTGTGGTTTATAAAAAACGTTTCATGAGTCACAACCTCACACTCCTGAATTTTCGAACCGCACCTCCAGCTTTTGGAGGAGCGCAATAGTTTGAAAAACAACAAATGTCAACAAGGTCTTGTATTTCCCAGGGAAGTAACAGGATTTTCACTAGCACTGGTACCTAGAGCTGAAAACTCTCCAGTTAAAAACTACACCAAATGGCTTAGCTATGAAGCATCAGCTTCTTCCATGTCTCTACATTAGCAGTCTAATATTGATACTTTCCAACCGACCAATCTGCCCACATGTACAGGACAGGCTTTTGGTAACAAACGAGCAAATCCTTCCAGATATCATATAAACAGAAACATTGTCTACAAAACCCAAAGTGACCACAGAAAAACATTTCAAGTATTTTGCGTTCATTGTAACAAATTCTGTCTGAGAACGATCGGCCAGATTTTGACCTCCCCAGTTCAGAGTGCAAAAATAAAAGCAGGGAGAAGGCTTTTAGGGCACAAGCTCTTGCTGACCAACCTAGCTACTTGTTTCCCAGCCTACCTTGCTGTTAGACCGAAGACTGCTGGAATAACCCACCACACAGATTGTCATCCTCTCCTCTAGACCAGCAGCCCTGGTGTCTCACAGGTCTACACAAACCAGCAGAGATCAGGAGAGGAATAAAACCTACCAGCCTTCCCAACTGGATTATCTCCTTCCCAGCAATCCCCTCCACTGTTTAACGAGAAAACAGACACTAATTAACCCCCCTGGCTCTCTGATATCTATGCTTAACCTAAAGTTTAGATTTAAATTCTGGCCTGTTACCCATAAGGATAATTCCTATGCTCCTGTGACCATATCCTGAATTTGCAGGTTTTCATTGAAGTTTATGGGATCACATGGCTGCAGATACTGCAAAGAGTGAAAAAAGCTATTTAGAGACAGGAACAAAAGAAAAAGTGGGAATGTCACAATCTGACAGGCTACAGAGAAGTATTAGTTTTCTGTGTTCTCATTATCTTTTAGATTGTAGGATGCCTTGTATCTTCATTTAAAATAAATAAATAAATACTTGAAAAAAAATATGTGTGTGTGTGTGTGTATTTGCTTTCAAGTCAGTGTTTTTCCAGAAAAAATCCAAGAGGTGCTATAGTGGTAGAAAAATCTAAGTTAAAGTCAAAGACTGTAAAGAAAGATTAGTTACCTGAACACGGATTAGGCACTTAAAACTCTTTGGGGGTGTTACCCTGAAGAAACTTGGGTTGTCCACATAAGACACTAAATTTCTTGATCCAACAAAGGACATGTAAGTTATTCCACTGACCTCAAAGACATTACTTACACACTTAAACATAAGGCACTTGAGTACACTATTCCACATATTGGCAGTAGGATTTAGAAGCTCTCATATCAAGTCCTACTGCAGCAATATAAGGATGAAAAAATAAAAGCCACCTTAATGAAAAGCATTATTTGCTCAAGGACATATAGAGCTTTCCCATTTCACAAACCTAATAATGGCAAATCAGACAGCTGGTTGTCTTTCTGTTTGGTACTGCTGGCAGGCTCTTTGATACAGTGGTCTTAAGACACCAGGAGGTGGGAGAGGGGGGAGGAATGAAAAGCAAGTCTCCCTGCAATGGCTTGCCAAGAAAATGAAAATGTGTGAGACAATGTGTTAATGAATATCCCCGCATATGGGCATGCACTGGTGATTCTGGTAAGGCAAAGATTTGCAATTAGAATGCCATTCACAACAGAGACAACTATGATTATCATCAAAATCTCAGTTTAAGACAGGAGACATACAAATGTGCGTGTACAGTAATGCATCCTATTCCTCTCCAGTTCTGCAATAAACACACATTAGAACTGTAAGTACATTTCAATCAGAAATCCAAATGGATCATTTTAATCTTAGTATTTTTTATCTCTGTTTTATGACAACTACTAATAAAACATTTATTTTTGTTTAAGAGAAAGCATCAAACCATGGTTTCATGACATCTCACTTAAAATTTCCCATTTCATCCCCATATAAATCTGCCCTTTAAATTACTGTAACATGGAGACTTTTATAGGTTCTCCAGGAAGTTCTTCCTAACATCCAACAACTGCTTTTGCTGATGAGGTAACATCCTCACTTCCACCATCTTAGCCAAGCATACCCCCAGGAAACTCTTACCACTCTCCTCAGGTTTTTCTTCTCCCTTCTTTTCTCCTACCAGATTAAATAACTTTTCCCCACAGTTCCCGTTTTCCTAACCCAAACCTTCATCCCATTGTTTCTCATCTCCTCAACAGCATCTGACCTTTCTGTTTAGAGCCAGTGGTACATTTTGAGACACCTCTAGATCCAACAGTCCTTTCCTTGGGGCTTAGAGTTCATATATTTCTTTCCTCTTGCCCACTGCTGTATTTTGCAGTTGAGAGGGATGAGTAAGAGATTAAAAGCCACTTATTTAAATGGGGTCAAAGCAGCAAACTGTCCCAATCTCAGCATGGCTTTGTTACAACTTCACATATTTCTGTTCATCACCTGATAAAACACAAAGGCCAGTCAGAAATCCTGGATTTTTTTTTTCCTGGTTCTGCCTTTGGGCTGGTGGTGACACTGGCAAGTCCTCTGCATCGCCACACTTCATCACCAAGAGAAACTAAGACGTCAGTTATTAATAAGTTTAAAGCTTTTAAATGAACTTTGCATGAAAGGAGAGAAAAAAATTGATTACCAACAAATCAAGCAACCTCCCTATACAGAAGGGTTTGTTACAGTCTTGCCTCTAATGACGTGCTTCCCAGAAATTTTATTCCCTTGCTGTTGGCACAGATGTTCACAGGCTCTGGTAGAAAAACATAAAAGGGCAGTTTTGTAATGTGAATGAAAATAATTTTTCTTATAACTCTGGACTTCTTCTCAATGAAATAATCTGAGACATATTTAGATACAAGTTTAGATATCAGGAATGAAAAAAAAAAGAACCTCTATGTGAACATTTAAAATCTGGTGACTAATTGAATTTACAGGGAAAGATCTTCTCATCATCTGACTTCTAAAGTAAGGACGAGATGAGCACGAAGGGTTTTCCTTCAATAACATGTTTTATGAGTAGTTTTCTATCTTTCTGTTTCTGATCTTTAGCAATTACCAAATTATAATGTTAACTACCTAGGAACAGAATATATAGTTTTTACATGGAGGCACATTCAAGAGGAATTCTCTTTTTCATGAGTGTCAGCAACAGGCATAATATTGTACATTTGTTTAATCAAAGATGAAGGAAGCTTTTATTAAATTAAATTATTGCCTCAGTTCCATCTTTTTGTTCATAATGGTGTAAGTCAGTAGGATTCAAAGATGTCATCAGGACTGAATCCAGCAAAGATTATTAGTTGTCTCTAAGATGCAGGGAACACTGGAAAGCCAATTTAATCCCACTCAAAATCCATGGGAACCTAATAAACAGCAGCGATATTTAACTGACATTTCAAAGCTCAGAGGCAGAATCATTGCATTTGTTAGCCTCTAGTCTCATTCCTTCATCATGCTCTAGTGCAAGAAACTGGATGCAGAAAAAACTTGTCAAATATCGCAGAGATCAAAAAGGTGAATTAATTTACTGAAAGAAAAAATGTTCACATTCAGTGGTGGAAGTTCATATTGGGCCGCAGAGCATAATGGCTGATCCTAAATCTGGTTATCCCAGTTTCAGTCAGACTATTTCCACTGGTAATGTTACACAACTGCTGAGAGACTCCACTGTCAAGACCTAAATAAAAACATACAAGTTTCAAAGAACGAAGATTGATATCACTCCAACTAACCCTTCACTTATTTCTATTTTGAAGTCAACAAGGCACACTCCAGTAGAATCACTGTAGTAGCAGAAATATGGATTCACCTACACCCTCACCCTGTCCCTGGTTGTGAAAATTTCTGTGAAATACCTCTGCCAATCTAACTCGGGTAACCTCCAAAGCCCTAGACACACACAGGAATGACTGGTCCTCATCCAAGTGGATTTATTGATGAGTGGAGAGGACATGAAATAGGAGTGGCACAGCTCTGCCTCAGAGTCCAGCTCTGCGGGCACAAAGCTCCTGCTCTGAGGGATTACGTTTCAAAAATGGTGTAGGGAAGTGCGTCGAGGACTTCTGTCAGTTACACCCATGCTGGATTATGGAGAATAAAGAATGCTGCGAGTCACTGTGCCACTTTCTAATGGGATTATTTCTACACAGGCCAGAAAAACTCTCAGAACTCGTGGATAAAATACTGACCGACAAACATCAGTTGATTTGAAACTCACTGAATGCTGGGGAACAACCTATTTCGACTATTAGATCCACACTGTTGATGATATAAGTGTGCATGGGTTAGACAGAGTAAGCAGCTGTGATGACTAGAAAGGAATATTGCTGCAAACAGCCTTTGTTTGCAGATTTAATTAGAAGTTTAGACGAAAGAGTGTAATTGTATGACATTTGCAAGAGTTGTTGAAGATGACAGGAAATTCATAGAATTTGCTTCTCCTAAACAGCCCAGATCCAGTGACTTTAGAAACACACAATAATCCACATCCCAAATCGTACCTCTTTGTACTTTACTTAGTTAAAAATCTTATGCCAGTGGTCGAATGTCATCACTACCTACAAAGCATTTTTATCTTCACATGCTATCTGCTGACTAGTCCCTCTTCACAGCTGTAGATAAGTGTTCAGAATGCAGAAACAGTCACTGTAAGTGACATAACCTCATTGCTTTTTTCCCAGAGTCTAAGAATAGCTGTAGGCACATCAAGTAGGTCTTGCTCCTGCACTGCCTCTTTCCTGGCAGGGACTTAGAGCAGCTACTCATGGAAAGAAAATAAAAAACCAGGACAAAGATAGAATAATCTTCTGCCTACAAAGTTGTTCCCTGCAGATAAGGCCAAGCTGACTAGGATGGTAGGGGAATGAACTGAAAACATGAATGATACCAACCTTTTTGCAGTCCCACAACATAGTTGGGGATAGAGAGGGGGAGAGGTCACATTGGCCACAGGAGCAGCGTTATGAAACATTTCAATCCCAACTGCCACCTAAAGTCAAGGTTTGACAGAAAAGTAAGTTTTGAATACAAAGTGGAAAAAGTAGTTTTCCTCGGGCTTGAAGGACGGTGAGTTCCAATATTAACTGAAGGGAGATGCCTGTGAAATATTTTAGATGAAAAGAGAAACTGGGACAGTCATCACACGTCCTCTTAGTCAGATGGGAAAATTTCTACCGTAATACATCTATTGTCAGTTCTCCTGTGTTATACTAAGTCAACTTAGGGTAGAAAATCCCCCATCATTTTTCAAACCCAAATAAGGACTGTGCAAAACATGTCACAAGTAAAAACTGTACTGCCTGCACAGTCACATTTCCTGCTGAAAACAGAGTAGGAACTTGACCTCTAAGTTTTGCAAAAGGTGATGTTTAGAAGGTATCTCCAGAATCAATGTACTCCCAGATTGAAATCTTGACTCTCCCACCCTAAGGCTCTAAGTCAGGATGGAAACGGTGGTATCTCTGCAATAATTACTGCCAACAATTTAATTTTCTAAAGGCACTAATTCTGAGTTTAGAACCACACAGAAAATTGCCTCTACATCCCTGGTATGAAAACTTCACCCTATGCAACATGCCTCATCATAAATTATCTGGCAAGGATAAATCTTTTAAAAGCTATGAATGGTGTTGCTGGACCAACTCACTAAACCTGCCATAACACACTTGAGAGATAATTGAGATGTCAAGCCTCATCAGTATCAACCTACTTCAAGTAAGGACAAGAGGGGAGGAGAAGAATGATAATGAATGATACCATTAAGTGACTCTAGTTAACTTACAGCTTAGAAACAGACACATATCAGCCACCAATCTGAACGTCCTTGCATTTCATGAAAGTCTGGACTTAAAAGCAGTCTTAATTCCTTCAAAAGCTTCTTTCCATAGAAACTGATGACAGAGTGGTAGTCTTTGTTTCTATTTTTACCCCCAAAATTTAATGGGTTTTTTTCCCCTCCACTCTAACTTAAGACACAGGAGGTAAAATAATGAGTTTGGAGAGCGCACAGGAAACATCAGTCAACTATTATTGA
>VXAY01001311.1:1287466-1332919 GCA_013399855.1 Oxyruncus cristatus | reverse complement strand
AAAAAAAAAAAAAAAAAAAAAAAGAAAATCCCATCTGGACCAGGCAGAGGAAGCAAAGTGTCAGATCTCTCAAGCACTTCAAGCCTCAGAGGAGGTTTCTGCCGATTTTCGGCACCATAAGTTTGTTCCCTGTGTCATTCTCAGTTACTGGCTGTATATCTCCTCCTGATCAATACACACGCATATGCACCCCACATTACTTTCTCATCAAAGGTCGTGCGTTGCAGTTGTTGTTCACTCACTTTGAAAACTACATTGATCACAATCCCGTTTCCTTCCTCCCTTTCTTCTTTCCCATTTCCCACCCACCTCCCCCACTCCTTGTGATATCCACCTCTCACAAAGTAGCACCTCGCTCTCTCCATCTGGTTCTTCAACCATCTGCTCACTCCTTTCTTTCCCTCTTGCTGGATAACTCTACGGTCTCTCCTGTGTAGTTCCACATTCTCCTTGTAGCATCACTAAAACACTTTCCCTTTTCTCTTCAAAAATACTAAGTACAGCAAGCTTTCTGCTCTAGGGCTTGAAGGAGGGGAGGGTGCAAAACAAATACCCCAGAGTTAAATAACCCGCTGACTTGAAAACTGTAAAATCTTTTGCAAGTTTTATGTTTCATACTGCTCCTCTTCATTTCATCCAAAATGCCATGACCAAACCGATCTCCTTTCCTTGATGGGATATTCTGGCCATTTCATTCCACTTCATAAGTCAACCTCATCCACCATCTACACCCCACAGGATTTTCAGATTCCCTGTCTTCACGTCCACTGCCCCTCCTCTTGCCTGGCACCTGGTGCCATCCCCTGACAATTTTGCTTGGTTTGCTTTGATCTCATCCCACAAGCACTTCTGTGCCTTTCCCTATTCAGGCATTCTCTGCCTGGAATCAGCTCTTGAAGATGATTACTACTCCATTTCCCTCTTGCTTGCCCTCTCTTTTCTACTTTGTCAAAGACTGACATCTTTTCTACACACAAAACTAGAGAACCCTTCAATTCTGCTAGAGAGGAAAAATACTACATTTAAGTGCCATCAAACATCCATTTCCAAGCCAGTGCCTTTCTTCTCTCTAAAACACCTGGTTTTCTATTATGTATTTTATTTCCCTGCTTTGCTTCCTTTCACAATCCTTCACCCCGCAGTGCTCACATTATACATTTCTTTATGCCTAATCATTTCCTGTTCATCCCCTTGGTTTATGCCTTTTCTCTTGTGTTCTTCAGTGAACATGGCAGGTTACTACCAGATCTTTTTCTGCCTGAGAACAGTCTACCTTGTTCTGGGGAATAAACAAAAAATATAGCAATTAAAATTCAGGAAGGCAAAATCAGAGAGATGGCATTGACTTTTTTTTTTTTCCTCTCTCTCATCAGCTACTGACATTTGGAAAATTTTAACCAACTCTAATAAACAACAAAAATCCGTCCCAGTTTCCTAAGAAAGCAAAGCTTGTATGATCACAACCTGTCAAGGAGTTCCATCCTAACCTTTTGTACTCCGTAAATCATTATCAAACAAAGAATATGAAAACAGTGAAAACCCAGAGATTATTGGTGCTGAAGCAAAGAGAAACCTAAATTAGCATCTTCAGTAACTGTGGGATGCAGCAGACAGTTGGCCTGACCAGCAGAGTAGCTTGGGACACTCATTAGTAGGTGCCTGGCTTGGGAACAGCCAAGGCACCTCAGGCACATGCCCAGCACATGGAAAAGGGAGGGAGCTGGAAGCACTGAGGGGAGTCTGGTAAATGAAATAACTCTGTAAAAAACAACCTTCCTTAGTTTCCCTGCTTATAGTGCAAGGATCAGGGTTTAGTCATTAATTATTTCACCCAGCACCAAGCCATTGCCTATTTCACCTTTTTAAAATCCCCTTCCAGGATCAGATCATCATTAAGAACACAATTCTGATGCACTAGTATCTACAACACAGATGAAGCGTTTTTCTTTTTGTTCCCCCATCACCCCGACCAGAAAAGAAACAATATGCTGTCTACCTTTTCTGAATTATACTTGGATTTGCAGTCACCAGCTGGGTTTTTGATCCAACGTCCTTGCTGTATTCACTGGAGAGAGGAGGAAGGTTGCACCTGTGCACAGAAAGACAGTCAAGATTTTAAATGACATTCAGGATTGACAGGCTTCAGAAAATGTAAAAGTGATGTATAAATACCAGACCAAGCTACAAAGGTGCCCTACTGCACCAGACCTATAAACACAATAGGACACTTTTGTATCAGATTGTGGGAAAATACAGAAATAAAACCTTTTGCAGAGATGATATCTATGTGTCTGCTAAGCAAAACCAAAGGCACACATCTGGCATTTCTGACAGGCTGAAAGGCTGTGGAAGAGGCTGTTATTATCTCTAGAAATTTTTTATCCAAACTCTTTTAAAAGTTCTGCTTTGCACTCTGCTCTGCCTCGTCTACCAGTATCAGGCTTCAGACTGCTACCACTCTATGGGATTACAAGCATTAAATGGCAAGCAAAATTGTCATTTTAAGTATTGCACTATGGGGTACCTTCAGTGAACAGAATTTACCAAGGAAACACAGAGAAGAAAAAAAAAAAAAATCAAGTGGCTATTTAAATATGTGTGTCTCAGTTCTGCTCACACTCTTGTTCTGGTGGGCAGGGTGATAATGTAATAAAGAAAAAGCAACTGAGCAAATTTACTACGGAAAGCAGAGAGCCAAGACTCCAAAAAATAGAAGTAGAGAGAAACATCCACACAGTGAGCAGTCCTAAATGCTCCATAGTAAAGACTGAGAAGGAAGAGAGAAGTGCAGTATATAAAGATGAAAATACATCCAAAGAGTATCCAAGCCTGTGCACTGCTCCAAAAATTACAGGCAGGAGAAATTCACTTGATATATGGAAATTACACTAACAAATGGTTCTCAAAACATTTTTTATTTCAGATTTGCCCAACTTTCTAAAACAAAGATATAAACAATATTCGTAATGCTTAAAAGGCAAAAATGAAACCAGGATTC
The DNA here is from genome assembly GCA_013399855.1 of Oxyruncus cristatus. Classification (NCBI taxonomy): domain Eukaryota; kingdom Metazoa; phylum Chordata; class Aves; order Passeriformes; family Cotingidae; genus Oxyruncus; species Oxyruncus cristatus. The sequence goes on along the minus strand of VXAY01001311.1, from coordinate 1,329,921 downwards.
TCAGAGACAAGCAGAATTTGGAATTTTTTTCAGAGAAACACTTTTAGTTGGTTATGTTGTTGGGTTTTGGGGTTTGGCTGGGGATTTCTGAAGAAAAAGAAAAACCAAAACCAGTTTTGAGCTCTACCATAACCAAATTTGACCTCCAGTTTTGAAGTTCAACCACCAGATCACGACATCTCCATTTGCCGGTTTAATCCACATGTTTGTTTCACTGTTTTTCTGCAGCAGGCTAGGAAAGTGCAGCACAGAGAGGGAGCACACAGGAGCACACAGGAAGACAAGGGGCATGCTTGGGGGCCAGCTCCTGTCCCTTCCTGCCCCACTGAGAGCATGTGCTGAGCAAACACTGACCCTAAAGAAGGGGCTCAAGCAGCCCCTGGTTGCTTTAAGCTCTGTGGACAGTTACCCCACAGAGGGTGAGACCCCAGCATTGGAAGAGGGCAGGCAGTGGCTCAGAGAGGAACTGTTCCACATTCATGACTTCTCCTCTCAGTACCAGAGTGACAAGGGTTCCTTTGATGCATTTCTGACACCTGTGAAGAGCCACATCATTTTTCTCACCATCTTCTGCACTAACCTCTCTGTAGCACTCCAATTCCACGTGCATCCTCCAGACAGTCCACGTCAGTAATGAAACCCTTGAGTCCAACAACAACAAGCTGCGCGTCTGATTTTTTATTTTCATCTTTACAATTCAGAGGCCTCTTTCCGACACTAGTGAGAGGCAGGAGCTGGGGAAGTGAGCTATGGCTCAGATTTTACAGCAGTTTCCAGGGGCTACTGCAGAAACTGCTGGGCTGTTGTATTTATTACAGGTTGCCGTTTGCGTCTGCCGCGCTGGGAAAAATCAGTCTTGCCACAAGAAAAGCCTTTGCTTCCACAGCAGTCACTGCCTCTGTGCATTTTCACTGACCTCTGCAGTGCCTGGAGAAGGGATCCAGGTGCTTGTGACAGCAGAATGAGGCTGCATAAATTCCTGGCTGCACCTCCACGTGTTACGGCTTTGTGCAATGTCAGTGCCCGGAGAGGGCACCAGTGTCCACACAGCACGCTTTGCAATTCTTGCTAATGCAAAATACCCCACATTCCGTAAGAAAAAACCACAGTAATGCTATATATGCATGTATTTGCCTACAAATACCAGCTCTCAAAATTGTATTCTTCGTTTCACATCATCAGGAAATACCAAGGACAGTGATGTTGGGCCTACGTGGAACATGAATGAATTCAACCACATTCACCAAGAAACATAAGTTTTCCAGGAACATTTTCTCCTTTTCATGACTATATTTGTTAAAATCTGGACAATTACTGAGATCTCAGTTACAAAACAGCTTCTAATTTGGTCTACCACAATTTAAGAGAAGCTAGACAACTTCAAAAGAAGCCATGAAAGAGGAACCAAAATGAGAGGTTTCAGGAACTGCAACCATTGACAAGAAAGCAAAAAATAAAAGCACAAGGGAAGTTTAATTCTCAGACATAAAGAATGATAAAATCTTAAGAATCAAAAAAGACTTACACAAAATAATGTAAAAACCAAAGTAAAGTAATGTAAAAACCAAAGTAAAGTAATGTAAAAACCAAAGTAAAGTAATGTAAAAACCAAAGTAAAGTAATGTAAAAACCAAAGTAAAGTAATGTAAAAACCGAAGTAAAGTAATGTAAAAACCGAAGTAAAGTAATGTAAAAACCGAAGTAAAGTAAAATAAAATAAAAAAAAAATATAAAATCAAATCAACTCTGGCAATAGGTTGCTTCCTGATCCTGCACGGGGTAGGATGCAAATTAATCAGATCAATACTATTTGGAGAGATTGTAGAAACTCAAACCCTCTCAGTGACAGTTTTCAATGGCAAGTCAAACAAATATTTGTGAAGAAACATATATATATAGGTGATCTGCCTTAGGGCAGTGAGATGGCATAAATGCCTCTGCCAGATTACAGTTTAATGGCCTCAGATTTGAATAAACACTAGCTCATAGGGCAAGCTTTTAAGAAACTGCTTTTGATAAAAGTTTTTTTTAAAAGCACCATGAAGGACTAAGATCTCACCCTGGTTTTTATCATCTCAGCATCAACTTTCATCAATAATGAAAATTCTTTCATAAGACAGTCCCAGATGCATTGTTTAAACACAGCTAATTCCTTTCATCAGAAAGTCTCATTCCCACCCTTTTGTGTGTTAAATATTAAGAACAGCCCTGAGTATCCAGGGGAAGCTGTAAGAAATCTGTTGGTTAACACAAACTTCTTGGTCTTTCTAATTATTTTCTTGAATAGGCCAGCAGAGTGCCGAGTGCTGTGCTGGTGAGGAGCACACCAAGAAACAAAAGATTCATCCTAAGAAACTTCTTTTTAATTCTGTTACTGTTACATCTGGTACCTAGGAGTATGTGAACACGCAGGAAAGATGGAAACATCACCAAAACAGAGACAAAAACATGGCTTAGGGTGAGTACCCAACGTTTCTCTTGTAGAATAAGCATTAGTAGGAGGGGGAAAACCAAATTTTTTTCTTAGAAATAAGGATAACAAACTTGAAAACCAGCCAGATATCAGAAGATAACCACACTAGGAAACATGTAAACCATATGCCATGCACCTTTTTCATTGCAGAAGCGGCATGCTATGACTTGGGGGCTGAAAACTGCTGCTCTTTTTATCTCTATGTTGGAAAAACTGTGTTTGTAGAAGATGCTCAGCAATGAGTTTAAACTCATTAAATAACCTTAGTGATGACAACGTATGAGAGGAGATGGTAAATACACGTAAGTGAAATCAAACCACATGTGAACTGAAGAAAAGAACAAGGACAAAACCTGGCATGACGTTTCACACTGCAGAAATACTTTGAAGATATCACACAAATTTCTTTTCAAATAACGAAAAACGTTACGCAAGTTACCATTGTGCTCTTTCTCGGCTCTGAGATTATAGAAATCAGATTTAGAAAAGATCAACCAAATCCTGCCTTTCACCTGCTGTAAAAATGTTTTCTGCCAGTGGTGTATCAGTTTCTAATCCAAAAGAATTGACACACAAATATGACTGCACATCAGTAACACAATACAGCCTGCAGACAGCAACTGGATTTTTGCAGGAAGCTCCCTATCACTTATTTCCAATTCGAAACAAGTTTTGCCCAGCTAGTGGTTGCTTTACCCTCCCTGGGGAGAAAAGGGTTTCTTTCTGATCAAGCTACAATAACTGCTGGTTTGGGTTTTTTTACATTTCTATTGTTTTTGCAACTGATTGCTCCTACAGCATTTCAATTTCCCATTGCATCTAGATAATATTACCATGGTATACACCCTGCAGTTTCTCATATTTAGTCTGTGGAACACCTGAGGAGTCTTGCAGTAATGGCAATCAGTGCTGCCTTTCTCCCCCATGCCTTACATCTTCTGCTCTAAGTATATGTTTCCTTTTGCCTTTGGTTTGTTCTGTTCCTTTGCTTTAACATGGAAGGCATTTTTGGTCTTTGAGATGCAAACTAGAAATGACACTAATGCTGTTTGGTTTGCAGCAAATTTGTATGGCTTTACAAATAGGCCACCAGGATCTAATATGGAGACTTGCTAAAGTGGGTGTTCATTATGCATCCATGTCAAAACCCCCCAAAAATCTATTTCTCGTCTCTTTGGGAGCATTCCTCCAGCTTCTCCTTCACAATGTTTCTCTTGTTCATGTTTAACAGGGAGGAACTAATTTCTGTCTTTCTTCCTTAAAGATTGCAGACCTAGAAAGTGTCAAATTCAATCACGAAAACAGTATCTGGTTCACCATCCCTCCTGACAGGTTCTTATAACTTCAGGAAGGATGGAAGGGAAGGAGATGTGAGGAAGCCCAAAAACTCTGCATCAAGGAAAGAGGTTTGGCCTTTCCTCAGAGAGTCAGCCAGAGGGAACTAAAACACAGGAAGATTTCAGCTTGTACCAACTTAGATTTTAAGCTTTGCCTCCTAATCAGCACCTACTCATCTTGAGTTCAGTGGGTTGCAGAGGTGGCATTTAGAGTTTCAGAGGACATTTCTCAGGATGAGACCCTGCCTATCATTACAAAAATAATGAGAAAAGCAGCTCCTCAGTACCTCCCTGGGACACTGCACCATCTGTCACAACCTTAACCACTGGCAGGTTGCCCCCACACCTCACACACCCATTTGCAGAAGCCAGTCAAAACTCCTTTTTTGCCCCTCCTCACACTTTTACCCGAACTGCTTGGATAAAGCATCCTGCAAATATGAGGGAACAAGGCAAATTGTAACTGATTAATCGCAACTGAATAGCTTTGAAAACTCCGAGACTTAGCAGGGGGAAGGAGAGACAATGTGTCATTGAGGTTTCTGTCTTACCGCATGACAAAATCTGCTTGATCTATTTGTTTGCCGCAGCCGCTCTTTTTCAGGATCCCACCGTTTCCCACCACGGAGCATTTCTTCAATGGCAGCTGGAAGGGAGTAGCCTAGCAACACAAAACAAGGACCGGTTTTACAGAGGGGAACACACACAGCTTTGTAGCAGCCACTCCTGGAGAACCCGGGGAGCTGGCAGGGCTCAAAGTGACGAAAGAAAAAGGATAATTAGGAGCTAAGGAAAAAAAAAAAAAAAAGGACAGAAATTAGCTGGTAAGGAGATGTAGGACAGGTCTTATCCCCACTCCCCAAACCAGAATGCAACAAATGTGATGTAGAAGATAAAGCTATTTCTGCAAAACCAAAGCTGCCTGAAGTCCTGATGCAGATACTGACCAAGCCAGGCAGCCCATGTGGCTGCTAGGCAAGCTGCAAGGACACAGGGAAATATGACAACCAGGAAAAAAAATAAAAATAAAAATCCATGCAAGTGACCTTCCTGAGCTGATATACAATAGATACCTCTGGGGAAGAAAGGAAGAAAGGAACAGGGAACAAGGTGATGACAGAAGCTCAGTGAGAATCTTGAGTCACCCTGGCTCCCTCCATGGTCGTGTCACTGGGACGGGTCAGTCCAAAGCCTTAGGCATAGATATTTGTAGCTTGAGAGCACCTCCTTATACTGTCAGCTGCCCAGACACAGGATAAATTAAAATTAGAAAGGGACGATTTCAGCTGAGAAGCTCTTGCAGTCACTCAGCAGGGCATAAAATTGCAAGGTCAAATAGTCATGCTATCCTGTGCATCAAACACAGTAGCAAATTAGATCTGCACAGTCTTCATTCCAGAGGATCTCAAAACTATGAGTGGGACATCTTCCTGTAAACCCCAGGTCATTCAGCTTTAGCGAGGTTGGGACAATCCCTTAAGCAGCACACAGGGCATCAGTGCAGCCCAGCATATAAAAACCAAGTTGGTGAAAAGAGACGTGAATTTAAAGCAGTGTGATTTTGACACAGAATGGGATTTGTCTACAATGCAAGAGTTAATATTCTCCTCATGCAAACAGCAGTGTGGGGATTTTTATTTATCAAACCTGTCAAAAGCTGACTTTGCAGCAGAGACAGAAGGTACTGCACAGGCCTCTGAGAATGCAGATGCCACGGTGACAGGATGCAGCACCGCAGAACTCTCCAGGAGGACGAGGCAGAGCGGCAGCAGCACTTGGCCTCACTTACACGTGCAGAGCAACGTCTGACTTTACATCATGCATTCACCAGGCATTGCCACACAGTATGTGGTCCAGAAAACAGACCCAGTGTTACAGCACAAACTCTAACAGCATTTGTTAGAACTTATTCCTGCTGTCTTATTCCTTTTCTTCCTTAGATTTATTTGCTTTGTCTTCTTTTCTCAGCAAATTAAGACTCTGTTCAGCTAGTATAAAGTCACAACCTGCTTTCTAATGAAAAACATTAAAACATGTTTGTTATCCTAACTGTGGATTAAGATATGCTAAAGCAGAAAAATAAATTTTAGTTTCCTGAGGCCCAGCCACAGTTTGGAACCCACTGACAGCACAGTGGAGCAGTACTAAGTGTGCAGCTGCACACTTGTTCTGCATCTGCCTTCTCAAGAACATTTTTTAATTTACAGTTATTGAACTAGGAGCATCTTTTGAGATTCAAAGAATTTGAGATTCATCCCTGAGGTGACCCTGACCAAATGAGAGCTCACATACTCAGTAAAAGAAGGATGTGGGGGTGGGAATTAAAGGAAATGTAGAAGAGATATATTTTATAAATATTAGTTTCTTTCTCATTCAAGATATATCAAAGCTCCTTCCATGACAGGTAGTTACACAAAGCCAAACCATAGACAAAGGCAGCAGCCATTAACTCTTGCTTTTAAGAGTAGTGCACTGCCACATGAATTCTGTGCCGTTAGTACATGTTGTGTGGCTTTAGACCCCCAAAATAAACACTTAGGAGCTACTAAATTCTTTGAGTTGCAAAGAACCCTTGAAATTGCATGACATGACTTGCTGTCCTTCAAGAGAAGTTTATGTCCTGTTATGCTCAAAGACAATAATATCAGTTGTCACTTGCATACATGCTTTGGTTTTCAAAAGCATGTGAAGCTTTGAAACTGTTGTCCTCCTTTTATCCTGAACATGGGCTTCTTACCTGGTGTGTGTACCCAATTCATACACTGAGGTGAGGTATTTCTTTATTTTACTCCTGTTTGTGCCAAGTAGGGAGCTGGGTGGTAACCCAGAAAACACCGGTCATCAAAACTTCACACAATTTATGCGTTTTAACAAAGACATCAACATTCATTGGTTACAAATTACATATCCTTTTCATTAATTAGTACTCAAATCTACTCCAATCTTTATTTGCTAACTATATCTCTTGCTTCTCGTGCTAATTAGTCTGCATGCACGGTTCTCTCCGTTTTTAGAAGGTGGTCAGTGGGTTGGTGGTTGCAATCCCCCACTGCCAGAATTACCTTTCCCCCATTTACTGTTCAGTCCTGCTGACTTCACTCCCAGTGGCTCTGTCCGAACAGCCCATTCATCTTGGGATTGTGTTCCCTTTTCTTTAAAACAAAGGATTAGCCAAGCCTCCGAGTTTCATAATGCAACTCCTTAATCACACCTCCCTATTCATAGCTACTGATTAACAACAAAATAATTGCCACGTCTGGATCAAATCTTGAGGGATTAGATATCACTTCAGAGAGTCTAAAAAGCAAAAGAACAAGATAAGGGCTGAGAAGGTGGTGTGAAGGAGCCAGAGGAAAGCAGAAGGGGCAGATAAAATCACCATGGTGGCTGTCCCTCTGCCTAACTTGTGGAGAAATCTGCTTGCTCTCTGGATACAGGAGAAGAAACAGGCTGAATACAGTCCTCTGTGAAATGCCACAATGCCCACAGGAGCCCTCAGACGCTTTTGCCTCAGCCAGCAAAGTACTGAAAATTCAGGACATGGCACAGACATCAGACAGGGTCTACACACCACCATTTCGATTAAGATATTCAACAGATCCACATCTCCAGCAGAAGACCATATTTATAAACTCTGTACAGACATAAAGCAAAATGCATAGTCCAGTGATGGGGTGTGGGGGGTTGTAAAGGCCAAAGGATTAAGTGTCCCTGCTGCTGGGTGGCATTTCAGCTGCTTTGAGCTTAATGAAGAGCAAGCAATTGCTTAGGATGACCTGGGAGAAACCTGCATTTGTTATCTTGCACATGACTTTTCTTCAGACATTTAAATCACAGATCTGTATTATTGCTGAGACTGCAGGATCATTTCAGGAACTCTTTGTCCAAACAAAGACAGACTGACTGGTCACACAGAAATCATACAAGCCTGAAACTCAAGTGTTGCCCATAAGCAAGTATAAAACACATGGCTCCTTTTTTTTCTCTCTGCAAAAGGCATTTCTCCTTTCCCTCTTTCAGAGAAACAGGCTCCAGGGCTTTTAAATTTTTGGAAAATCACCATCCTGTAATCAAGGTAGCAGCAGCACAGCCAACCCTCTGCAGCACCTTAGTGCTATGGCACACTTCCCTCCCCTCCACATCCAAAGGATGCTCCTGGGATAGATGGTTCTTCAAAGCTAAAATGCTGTGGGCTTCATTCTGTGACTTCCCATAAGCATTCAGCTCATTCCATCCTTTGGGCTGTCCAAAATAAGAAGTGCAAACGGCTCAAGCAAAATTACCACATAATTAACCAAAAGGTAGTTTTAGCCCTAAGACACAGTAGAATTACTCAGCTTCTGGAAACACATCACCCCTGGGCTCTCGAGATGTTTCCCTGCATCCTCTAGCCGTTCCAACTGCCTGTTCGCCAGTGCGTGCACTGTGGGTTTAAGATTGGATTTAATACTTAAATAATTATCAAAACCCTGGAGTTATTTTTTTCCTGTAAGGGTAAATAACACCAAAGATGGACTCCAACAAGGATTCCTTTACTCATGCCAAGTGATACCACACTGTCTTCACGGTGTAGGTGTGGGTGATGCGTCTTCAGATTTTTTTTAATGTTGTTGGGGTTGAAGGGTTATAATAAAGGTATAGCTTGCTCCAGAATTAAACTGGTTCTAACTTTTTTTTTTTTTTGGTAAAATAGACTTGGACATTGTAATTTCAAGAAGAGGCAATTTTCAGTTTTAAGGAGATAACACTATATTGTAAACCCAAGTTGGCTTCTAGGTTTCTATTACCAGCAAAATCTGTTTTACAGGACTCACAAAAACCTTCTCATGCTTTTCTTCTTAACCTCCCACAGCATAACTCTTTGCTAGGCACATTGTCAGTTCATCATGACAGCGTGAAAGTTCTCGCATTGTAAGGACCCAGCTGTCATTTATGCTAAATGCTCGAGAGAACTCAGTTGTTTTTTTTCCTTAGAACTATAAGCTGGCCTAATGAATGCTGGTTTTGGACAGTGGAGTTGTTACAAAAGCATTTCCACTAATATTAGCTTCCTGAAACTCTGTTATTTTCATTGTCAACACATTTGTTATTCTTCATTCACAGAATTTTTCATGAATGGCTGGACTCCTGTGGGTGGACTAATAAAAACCGTGCAGCATTGGTTTATCTAGTGTAATAGAGAAAATGTACAAATAAATAAATGACCAACTCTTCCCAATTTTTAGCAAATTACCAAAGAATTTGCAAATACTCTTAACTAAAAGCACCTTGCATATTGGAAATAAGCTGGGTGAATTCCCTTTAAAAATAAGTCAAGGCATAAGGTGTTTTTTTTAAGTGCATCTCAAAACAAACCCAAATACAGAAAGGCCCCATTGTCTCATTTTTCCTGGTTTAAAACAATGGAATTCCACTGATAATCAAAGAAGATGTTCTATTTCATATTCATGTAAACAAAAGAAGAAAAAGACAAATAAGCTCACAGAGCAATAGATTAAAGACTCCCAATTGAATATGGGACTAATTTAACAAAGCATCTCTCCAGCAATTCACTGATTAGTTTCACCATTCATCTAAGTAGAAATAAATCATTGTCATCTGCTAAAAGAACATTACACAGTACTAACAGAAAATATTTTTTTTTTAGATAATGCTACACTAAATCACTTTGATTTCATTGTTAGGTTGTTAATGCATTAATTTTTGCCCACTCCCTGCCAAAGACTTTAATCAGCAACCAAGTTCTTACTGGAAAAACAGGAAAAATTGCAGTATTCAAGCTCTGATTTAATGCTTAAGACGTCAAAATCATTGAAAACACTGAGAATATAAATTAGAAAAATTTCTTTTTTTAAATAAGCATTTTGAATTTGCAAGAGATGCTGTGGTTTTACTGTCCCTTTTGTGAAGGCAGCGCCCTGATGAGAAAGGTGTTGTTCTACTGAATTTTCTAAAGAGCCAGCAAAACCCTGAGAGTTCACAAGCAGTCAAATTCAGCTCTTAATAAAACAGGTTCTGGCACTTTTGCATAAGGATGCAGCTGACACTTGAAAGGACAGCTCTCTGTATGTCAGCCTCAGGTAATGGGGCTTTGGTTTTTCACACTGTCAGACACGGCAGGGTGGCAAATGCTCCTTCTTCATTGTTTACAAATCATCTTCAGTCTGATGGGCCCTTTTGTTCCGCCTACAGAGCTGTCAAGACATGACAGCTTGACTGCAAGCGGCTCCAACAAAGCATCAGGGATGGTGTACTCTCTATAGGGGTCTGGCTGGGGTTCCTCGCATTTCACTCAATCCTACCCTGACCTGGCTACAGGACCCCAGAGCAAGGAGTAACCACTGGCAGCAAGGTGACAGACAAATTCAGAGCCATGGAACGGTCTGGGTTGGAAGGGACATCAAAGACCCCATCTAGTTCCAACCCCCCTGCCACGGGCAGGGACATGTTCCACTCGACCAGGTTGCTCAGAGCCCTGTCCAATCTGGCCTTGAACACTTCCAGGGGTGGGGCATCCACAACTTTTCTGGGCAATCTGTTCCAGTGTCTCACCACCCTCACAGTAAACAATTTCTTCTGTATATCTAATTTAAACCTGTCTCTCTCACTGGAACAGGTGGGGCTCTGATTACAAAAGGATTATTAGAAGAAGAGACTGTGACAGTGACTATGAATATCCCTCTAGGAGATGAGGAAGAGATCCTACAGTGGACCTTCTTCAGTTCATTTTGGCACTGCCAACTAACACATTTAAACCTCAAGCTCATTGCTCATACAAAAGAGAAGTTGTCCGGGTGGGACGAGCTTCTCTGCAGGTCCATGCAAGCATGTCCCAGTCATGACAGCAGCGTCTTTATTCAGAACTTAAAGCAGAACTAAACAAACGTTCGAGCTTATGTGAACTTCGTGCTCTTCACAAATATGTACTTAAGGCAATACTGTTTTTCGTGAGATTACTATGTCATGAAATATTTACACGGGGATGCAGGGCTGCAGAAGACCACTTGGGAGACTGCACACATCGCTGTGCTGCTGCAGGACACTCCCTTCTATCCAAAAGGATATTAACTGCAGAGCAACCACACACGAAAGAGAGAACACTTTGCAACATACCTGCACATTCCCATAAACCACAGAGCACCAGTGACTAGCTGGCAGTCACTTTTAGTTCAACATGTACTTTAAGCAGGAACTTCAAAACCGTGTGCTCTCTAATAGCTTCCCACTCAGCGTGAATGCAGTGCAAGGGAGTACTTGCTGTGAATTAAAAGAACATTTCAAATTGCTACTGTGGCATTTAATTCAATAGAGTTGGCCTTCATACAGTGAGTGGGGATTATAGGAAAAAAAAAAAAGCAAATTTGGAGATCGTAAGAGTTATTTTAGAAAACAGACTATTGACAGTATATTATGTATAGTGTTTCAAACCATGAATGTTCTGGGAAGGTAAAGGGAATTCTCCCTGACAAGACAAAGAGATATGAATGGGTGGGAAATTCTAAAGTCCTGAAAGACTTCTGGATGCAAACTTTATGACCTGCAACACACTAGAACCCCAAATTTTGGATTAAAAATTATAAAAAGTAAATATCATTTCATGATTAATGGAAAAAAAGGAACTCAGCCTACTGGGGGTAGGGAGGGTGTCTCTTACATTGGATATTATAGTTTCCAACACTTCCACAACAGGGAGGCCTCATGAAGCTGCATTCCAAATATCTGCATTTAAATGTTCTGTGGAGTCACCCCGCCCTGTGTAAAGTGTGCAAAATGGAAAAATGACTTACAAATTCCCCGAGGAAGAGCTCGACCAGAATTCATAAATAACTGCCTCTGTTGGCTTCCCGCAACACTGTCTCGTACACTTGAGTAACTCACTTGATTTTTTCTTTTTAAATCCTGTGTGATAAGGATGAACTTTGAGTCACAGGTCAAATCACTAAACTCTGCCAACATCCACAGAAATAGTCAGCAAATCCTTCCTTTTCCCTGACCACCTGACAGCACCACATGCCACGACGAGCTCAGAGGAAAACACCATCCGCTCTGTGGGATTCTCAGCCCTGCTCTGCTTTGCCAGCACCTTCGGAGGTAGGTACACAAACCCCTCCCACTCACATTTCAGCTGATTGTGACTTAAATGCTGGCTCTGTGCAGTATTTACACAACCTCCTGGTTCACTGGCATTCGGTGGCAGAAAGACACATAGGCAGAGCAGGTATTCCAGCATTACCTCATATTGCACAATGCTGAAGGCTTGGCAGCAACTCCCCATCTTTTGGGTTTAGAGATGCAACCTGCAGGTGCTGCTTTTGAATGGTCTGCCCATCTTTCACTTTCTCTCCTGTTTCTTTCTTAATCTGCTCCAACTCTGAGCAGAAGAGAAGAAGCTGTGTATCAACCTGTATATGTCACAACTGCATACCATGCTCTAAGGTTAAGTCAAAAAAAGTGCATCAAAACCTTTTTGGGTTTTCACTAGATGTTTCATGGAGACAAGGGTGAGCACAAACCATCACTTGATGGGGAAAAACTACTTTTTTAATATCATGTATGTCTATTAAACAACAGGAGTGGTCACAATTTTATGACAGCTTAATGGGTTATTCTGCAGGCCTGGGAAAATGCAGTACAAACTTTTTAACTAATCTCCTGCACTGCATTTCACAATGTCCTAGCTGAGGAAGTTACACTATCTAGGCACACGCCATCACATTTACCACAAAGGTCTTTGTTAAAGTAAATAACTATTACATTACAGGTAGAGAAATGTAGAGTAAAACCAAGTAATACAACCGCCAGGTGACAAAGTCCTCCAGCTCTGCCTGTACTTTTTCCCTCGGTGATTTCAGGATGGACAGTTTCAGTAACAAACTTTCAAGTAACAAAAGAGAATAGGGAAAATTGCAGGGTATCTGCTTACTTAAGTCTGGTGTAGGAATAAGTAGACAATGCACTCTCACGTTGAATTATTCTCTTGTGACAGCGTGGGATAACACATAGTCAGGAAAGACAGAAAATACGTGGAAATTTTGCAAGACCAGCTACTGCTCAGTAAGGGGTACTACTCACTTCTCCCAGCTTTACAAAGGGTTTCTCAACACAGTTTCATAGACGTGCAAGGTTATTGCCAGGACCAACCCACAATCAAATGCACAGTTCCTAAGCATTTTAAGAGCAATCCTAACCCTGCAGGACTGATGCAGGATGAATGTTTCCACAGTCACATGAGCAGAATACAAATAATTGTGGAAGACAACAACAGCCTGCACTGAACATGGGAGAGGGTAGGAGAGACAGCACACAGGAGGACTCTGAAGGTGTCAGGAGACCCATCCGCACGTATGTGGTGGATTTACCAAAGAGCTCATACAGCTGTAGAAGTGCGGAGTTCTCTAAAATCTTATTAGTAGGACACAGTATATGTAATAAATAAGGTTTGTTTCAGCTCATAAAAAAATATAAAGGGTTTCCAATTCTACTTGTATAAAGGACAGTAACACTTCTATAAAGGAGTGGCTTTCCGAGTTCCTGATCCCACTGATATGAATAATAAAGGAAATCGAGCAACATATGCAGGCACCAAAATATGGATTTAGTCATCATGTGGGAAACCAAAGTTAAAGCTTTGGCTTTCGTTTTTTAGGCTGTTGTAAAAGCAATACACTTCCATTTCACTAGTATATTAAAAAATTAACTTCTACAAGGAAAAGACCCTCTAATCAACAACTGTTCTTTACTTTTGCTTTACCTATAAATAGTTCAGATGAATCAATGACATTTACTGAGATTCACTGGTTAAAAAGACATCAAAGACAACTAGTAAGGATTGATCTCTCCAGGAAATTTGCAATTAGTGTCTGAGTGGAGTTTAAGCACTGAGATTGGCGTCTGGCAGCATGGAAGCACTGCTTATGTTTAATACTTGCAGACTTCATTTTTTTTCTCCTCAATAAGAAGAATTAAGCCTCTTAAGAAACCTTCACTTACCTTATAGATAAGGAGGAAACATGTAATTGTAAGACATATTTTAGACTTTGAAAATTCCAAATTTTACAATACATATGGAGATTTATTTCCAATCTATCCTGGTAAAAACCAAATAATTTCTTCTGATTCCAATTAAGTAAGTGTAGATAAACAGCAAAGGGAACCACAACAGAGAAAGGTTACCTTGGAAACATCTTAGGGGGCTCTCTGGTATTTCAAGTGTTTAGAATAGCTTATGGGTAGAGACTGGATGCAGAAGCCTTTTGATTTGGGCTGCCTAGAAACATTTTTAAAAATGCAACATGTAATATCAACTTACAGATAGAGAGGTTTCATTTAAATGCACTCCTGAGCTGGATGAAACAATGGCACGAATCCGGAGAAGTGAGCAATCACTTTTCCCACTGCCCCCATCACACCCAGTCAAACCAAATGCATAAAACACACTAAGAAGTAAGAAACAGTTTGAGGAATCAATAAACGTATCAAGCACCATTATATCTGGGCCAGGGCAGGAGCCTGTATCAATCTGTATCTTACATCTTTAGTCTGTCCTTCACCCAGAAAACGAGATGGCACGTGATTTGGCTCATGAAACTAACAACACAAGAAAAGTTGACACGTAGGAATCAGTCAGAAGTCACATAAGAAAAGCAAATAATAGAAAACAACACAAAGAATTCTAAGGACTGCACATAAATCAAGAGTATAACTCTTCATTTAGAGCACTGTCTTTCTCCAGGGCAGTCTTTCTGCCGAAATGTAGAGCCAAGGTCAAAAGAACTTGTTGAAAAGTAAAAAAAGGATGTTAGCAGCATAACAGGATTTACATATAATGAGTGACTACCAAACTGTTTAAAAAGGCATGTTTACCAAACAAGGAAGCAATTAGAGGGAAGTGCAGTGCCATGTAATGTCATGTCTAAAGGTTATGAAAACAGAAGTTTAGAAGTCCAAGGAGGTTGAAGGGAATAGCTACAACAATTACAGAATCAATGCAGTTTAGAGTAGCTACTTATTTTTTCTGGTAATGAAAACAAAACTCCTTAAAATGTATTTTCGTATCGAGGCACAGGAGCAATTAATGAATAACTTATCATAAGTGATTTGAATAAACAATGATAATTTCTAGGTCAATAATAAAACACTTTGTGACGTCAGATTAAAATTGGAAAAAGGTGTAATTTCATTATATAAGGGTGTAGGTTCCCTAAAAAGCAAAGTGTCACTTGTTGCAAGCCTACACAAAGCCTTGTCCAGAGAAGAGCAACAGAGACGGTGAAGGGTGTGGAGCACAAGTCCTGTAAAGAGCAACTGAGGGAGCTGGGGGTGTTTAGACTGGAGAAAAGGAGGCTCAGGGGAGACCTTATCGCTCTCCATAATTACCTGAAAGGAGGGTGTAGCCAGGTGGGGGTCAGGCTCTTCTCCCAGGGAATTAGCGACAGGACAAAAGGAAATGGCCTCAAGCTGCGCCAGCGGAGAATCAGGTTGGACATCAGGATGAATTTCTTCACTCACAGGGTTGTGAGGCATTGGAATGCACTGCCCAGGGAGGTGTAAGTGTTCAGGTAATGACTGGACGTGGCACTTAGTGCTCTGGTTTAGTTGTCAAGGTGGTGGTCAATCAGAGGTTGGACTTGATGATCCCAGAGGTCTTTTCCAACCTAAATGATTCTGTGAAAATTCATTTGGGCCTAGCTCCTCTACTGAGAGTGCAACCAAACAGGCTGGGCTTCAGGGACCCAACCCAACCCAAGACTGAGGTAGCACAGTGTACACATCAGAATCTGAAAATTAATTTCACATGAAGGCATGCCCCTTCTCACTGACTTGGTGCCTCCCTTGCTTTTAGCATCATATAATTCACATAATCTAGTCCAACTCCTGCCCCAGGCAGGGCCACCCGTGACACCTGGTCACTGTGTGCTGTTTCTTACGTGCTTCAGTGCAGGGTTTGGTGGGTCAGGACCCTGGACAGCTCCGGACATCCACCCGGACCCCTCCACTTCTCCAGTCGGCCTTTTAGAGGTGTAATTATTCCTGAGCAAAGAGTTTAAAAAAAATGACATGCTGCCCTGTTAGGGGCTGCAATTTGGAGAATACAAGGACAAGTTTTAATAAAATGCAACTCTCTTCTGCCAGCTGAACACCACGGAAATACAGTTTCAGGAATAATTTCTTCACACGAAGGGTTGTCAAGCGTTGCAATGGACTGCCCAGGGAGGTGGTGGAGTCACCATCCCCAGAGGTATTCAAGAAATGACTGGACACGGCACTGAGTGCTGTGGTTTAGTTGACAAGGTGGTGATCAGTCAAAGGTTGGACTCAGTGATCCTGAAGGTCTTTTCCAACCCTAATTAGTCTACGGTTCTGTGACTCTGTGAAATCAGCTGCTAGGACATCATATTATTTTACTATTTTAAAGATATTGTCTGACCCAACAAATAGCTTTTGAGCTTCCTATTAAACTAATTTTATTTTTCACTAAAAGCAATTCCCAAACCAAACACAAACCCAGGGCAAACTAATGAACGTCCAGATGACTCACTCAGCGGGAAGTGATTAACACAGTGAGGATGCACTGGACTGATTATTCCCTGAGTGCTAAGCATGCAGACCAGCAAGCTACTCAAGGTCTAGAGGGCTTTCACTCGGTTTTTGGAGCCTGCTTCAGCCCCAACTGAAAGATTAGGCTGAGGAGGGACAGTTTCCTAACAGCAAACATTTGAGCCGTTGTGACTTGGAAGAGGACCTGGTAAAAGTGCAAAAGGACTTGGGGTTTATCAGTGAAGAACATCTGGGTCCTCAATAGGGACAAAATGTCATTAATTAGCCTCATGTTAGACTCACTCCCAACATTTGCTAACATACAACACGAACATTCAAAGGTGACAGATGAGGGTGTAGCATCCATGTAGCATTTCCAAACACATATCCCTTGCCAGACTTGTTTCTCTGGCTAAGAGAACTACTGCACTCTGCCTCTTGTGCTCACTGTATTGCTTTAGTTTTAAGCCTTTTACCAGGACATAAATCATGCAAGAATTGTCATGATCTTCCACCCTTTCAAAACTAATTTTGATACTCCCTGAACTTTATCTTCTAAATTTTCCTTTAGTTTTCTTTATTCACATGAGGAATCTCATGGAAAAAGACAGCACAGGCTGGTTGTTGGCTTTTGACAAGATACGTATAAAATCATAGGATGGTCTGGGTTGGAAGGGACCTTCAAGATCATCTAGTTCCAAATCCCTTGCCATAGGCAGGGACGCATCGCACTAGACCAAGTTGCTCAGGGCCCCATCCACCCTGGCCTTGAACACATCCGGGGATGGGGAGTCAAGCTCTGGGCAATCTGCTTCAGTGCCTCACCACCCTCACAGTAAAGAATTTCTTCCTAATATCTGATCTAAACATACTCTCTTTCAGTCTGAAGTCATTGCCCTTGTCCTGTCACTACACATAACAGTCCTCTAGTTTCATCTTCCCACGGTATCTCTAAGTTTACTGAGAGCTATCTCTTTAATTGAGATAGCTCTACAAATAAAGAGAGGCATGGGGTGCTCTCCACCCATGTCTGGATAGCTGTTAAAGGGTAGTCACACAAAAAAAATGATTGTAAAATGACATTGCACTGTAGATTACATTCCTTCTCAATTACATCCCTTCTCAATTACATCCAGCTAAAAAAACGTCACACTTCAAGGAAATGCTTTTCCCCCTAGGGATATAATCTCTTAAAATATGACCTGTGGTTGGAAAGATAGATTAGTTTCTTTTCTGGTTATTGTATCACTACTGAAGATTCTGCACAAGCAGACTGCTTAGATCTTCCATTTTTGTGCTGATCTCTTGACAATGCCATTCACGATACCTGAAAGGTATCAGACCATCCCATTGCTAACAACCAAGTTAGCAACAACACTGCGTGCTTTTTTCCCCAGTAAATGAGAGTGTAATGACTTCAGAATATGCAGAGAACTGGTAGATTAAACATTCCTTTTAACAGCAACCCTCTTGTGCTCCTAATTACATTTTCATACCCTTCAACATAAATCTTACTCTTTTCACCTCTTTTCTCCGCAAACAAATGTGACTCTGTCTTGGACTGCCGCAGCCTACATAATCTCATCTTTTTTACTCAGCTTCTCCCTTGCTTTAGGAAAGCAATGAAACGTTTGGGTATTTCCCTTCACTGTTTCTACCATCAACACAGACAAGCTGGCCTGCTGTATGTAAAACATCCCTAATAAAGCTTGTCCATAAAAAAGT
Organism: Oxyruncus cristatus; assembly: GCA_013399855.1. Classification (NCBI taxonomy): domain Eukaryota; kingdom Metazoa; phylum Chordata; class Aves; order Passeriformes; family Cotingidae; genus Oxyruncus; species Oxyruncus cristatus. The sequence continues at coordinate 1,311,849 of VXAY01001311.1, read as the reverse complement.
TTATCCATCTGGTACATGGTCAATAGTCCAAAACACAGCACTGTACTGCTAAGAGGAGGAAAATTAACTCAATCTCACCCAAAATCAGAACACTTTCTCTTCAAAATCATATTGGTGGATTTCCAAGCTAAATCGCAACGCAAAAAAACCTTACCAGAACTACCAAGTATCATTGAGTTTTTGTACGAAAACTTCGAAAGCCTGTGAAGTTTGTAAACTTTCAAAAATTTAATTAAGATTCAGTTGAAAAGTTTATGGATAGTAATGAATTAATGGCCTGCATTTTTCATTCACAAAATAGTCTAGTGGCAAAGCTTCCATTTAAGCAGTGAAAATTTTCACCAAGATTTCATTAAGCCTGAAGAGGATACTTGTAGATACAAATGACTGGCAGATTCTGCACTCCAAATACCGCAGTGAAGTGAAGAGGAGGTTGTTTTACAACACCATGCTAAAGATAAATTAGCAATGATTCTACATTAAAATTCAAAATGGGCAAGTCTTTCACAACGAGTTTGGCAAAGTGGTGGGTCACAGGCTACAGTATTTTGTTTAAATCACTTCTCCCACTCCTACTTAAAATTCAGACATCCAAATTCACTACATCAAAGAAACGCTACAGCTCCACTGAACTTGCAGTAATTTGTATGTAACAGGAGTCTACACAGACCTATGAGCTTGCTACATACCCACAGACTTCATCCCACTACAGAACAAGAACAAAACCCATGTGCTTCAGGGCAGGAGCTGTACTCTGTCAGGTCAGCCCGGGGCTGAGATGAAACACATCCTCAGATGCTATGAATGTGACTCATTGCCAGCAACATATTCCTCCACCACGGTGCCATCAATATACAAGTCATCAATACACAAGTCAGCCATTCCCTCCTGCTTTCGGACTTTTTATCCCAAGTGCACTTGCCTGCTAAGAAAACAGGTTGTTAGAGAGAGACAGAAGCTGCAGTGTGACTCCTGCCACAGTCTCATGCCCAGAGAAACCCCATGAAGTGTCATTCCACCCTGGACGGCAGCCTCGCCTCCCAGAAAACTCTCACAGTCACATCCAGTACATCACAGTACATTTCACTTCTCCACAAGCACCTCTCTGCCTCTTCTCATTGAGTGGCTCAGGGAACAGCTCCACAGAGTTTCACGTGTTGGGACACTAAAAGCTGAAGTAATACCCTTTCCAAAAGCATCACATAGCAGGATGCAAGACTTCAGGCAGCCAGCACTCAGTATTTCTCCCTTTATCTGTGCTGCCACGCACAAGAATGTAGTCCAAAAATGAAGGCACAGAGGCAGACAGATTAAAAAAAAAAAAAGGTATTAGCTGAAGCCTGTAGATCTGCTTGATACGATGGACTCTAATGCAAAAGCTCACACCTTAGCCAGATTAAAAAAATCTAATTCCCAACAAGAAGTATGTGTGCATACGAAGAAATATCAAGCTGTAACATGGAGTTTTCAACAGAGATTTTCTTGGTAGATACAATATTGTCAGTTACTTCTAAAGTGCTTAATGATGTAATTTTGTATTCATACATATCACACACATATATCTACTCTCTGAAGTGAGAGTATAGCAACAAAAATGCAATTACAGACTGTAACGTCTGGCAATAAGCAGTAAATAGAGAAAACAATGAACTCCATAAATTAACAAAAAAAAATACTGCCATGATTTTGCAATAAATGTAAAAGAAGAGCAAGTGGTCAGTGTTGACCCAGCAGATGAGGTAATAGCCTGCACATCTGACTGGACACCCCAGAGATCCCGACTTTCATTGTCTCCGAGCACTGATGTAATTTATATCCATTTGCACAGCCACAGCGGTGCCTTAAAGAACCCAAAGCACAAAAGTAAAGCTCAATCATCCAATTAACTGCCCAAGCAGCTGTGGGGAAAGAAATTAAATTATTTTCTCCATAAAAACCTATACTTTCTAGAGTGAATTTTAAACTTAGGTTATTTTATTTATGAATTTTAAATATAGGATAATGGCTAGGACTTCTCAGGATTCTGACTGCACTCAGGATGTGTGTTACATTTAATTTCTGTTTCAACTGTTCACGCAATTCAACAATTTGGTAAGGTAATGTATTTTATGTCTTGTCCTCATTGTAGACCGAGGCGGCAAATTTGCTGAAAATCAATCTTTTAAGCTACAGTGATGTATTTTGGTACTGCACAGTTTGACAGGGCAAGTCAGCAGTTCTATTCCCACATTTATACTTCCGGGGATGGTAGAAATCAGATATGTTCGGGATGCAACAATGAATTACCGCAACTCATTACTGGGGTATCGTAAATGCTTCACCATAAGGGGTCCTTTGTATCCGGAGGCAGCGACTGTTGTAGGCTGGTGACTGCAGCCTTGCAGCACTGACACGCTGCAGCAGGAGCACCAACATTGGAGCAGGCTGAGAAATCACCCGATGCAACCCTGCAGCCTTTAAGCCTGAGGCACTGGAGACAGTGACACAGAACACTTGGCACCTGCAGGTGTCAAGATACCTGAAGGAAAGATGTTAAGTGAGCGTGGCTGATAGAATTAAAACCATCATCATACATATGCCTGGGATCTGACCTGCAAAAACAGCCTTCCCACGGCACTCCAAGCACAGGCAACGGGGATTCCGAACTCCAGAGAACCCACAGGCTCAAATACAGCCTCTGCTGCAACTGATTTATTTTCTGTTCCTTCCCTCAAATTAAAGTTCCTCTTCTCCATTCAAAGGAAACTGAGTCCCAAAAGAGTGGGAAGAATATCAAAGCACACTGCAAATTGCTCTTAACACACCGCCAAAGTAAAAAACCATTTTCACTCAGCTCATCATTTTTGCAGAGACAGTTTTTTTTTCTCCCTCGAATAAGTAGCTAGACATCCACTGAAGGCAAAACATAAGGACATGGCAATCAAAAGACAAATTTTAAAGTACGAACCTGTGTTTTTTAAATTTACTCTTTCTGACAGCGATTTGGAGCGCACTGCCAGTAAGTGGTAGTTAGGCGTATGTTAGTGAAATGAAAAAGACTCTGGAAGCGTAATTTCACAGAAAATGCTTTTTGAAAGAGAAATTCCATGAATTGTGGTGGAAAGGTTACTCAAAGCCACACACATACCTGTCACATTTTTGCAAGTCGTACAGCTTCCTTGAAAGTACAACAGGATTTTAACCTATTTGCCAGAAGACAGAGAAAAGTTCTTAAATTTACAGAGAAAGGGGCTGTGAATTGACTGATTCAGACTGCTGTCAAAACAGGAATACTGCACATCACAGATTTTCTCTATGTACTCAAGTTTAAAGGATATTTCAAAAATGAGCCACACCTGACCTGCTAATGAGCTATTTAACAAGATCATTTTATACGGTTTTCCAAAAATCTGATCTGTAGAGCTTTCAAATAATATCAAATTAACTTCAAAATGCCACAGACAAACATCATCACAACATGGTAACTGAGAGTGGAATTTTTGTGATCTAAAAAAGATCAAAAATAGAGACACAAAAACAAAAGGAGAGAGCAAAAGAAAGAAAGATAATGTGTTCATACTTTTAAGTAATGGGTTGGGGAGAAGTCTAACAAGAGGGGATGTTCAGACAGGCAAGGAAAACACTGTTACAAAAATAGTGCAATGCCATACTGGAGAACTTCCCACAATGGAGAACTTCCCACCTACTGCAGGAAAATTCAGAAAATAAGTATGAACAACAAGATAATAATTATGAAGTATTAAAGAAAAGCGTAATTCAGCTGAAGTTAGGTAAATATTATATGGTCTGTGATTGGTATATACCCTGCCTGTTTTGACTACATTGCTTGCTAAAACTTAGCAACTAGCCAGTTAAATTTCAGAAGTTAGTGCATCGAGTGTAGGATATAAGCTTAAAGTCCAGCAACCTAAAAGATGAAAAAAAAAAAAGACCTTTTTAGGCCAGTGAACCTTCTGAAGTCCTCTTTCACCACTGAGTTATACTGGACAGGACTGGAAGCTCAGTGGCTTATATCAGGGAAATACAGAATGTACCAAAACCTCATACAGGCATTTTAAACCTTGAAGAATTGTGCACTTTTTCCTTCAGATGCGGCAAACCAAACATACAATGTGTATTATATATTATTTACACTGGAGTTCTGCTCTACGTTACAGAATACCAGGCTGGGTGCACTTGGAAGGGAACACAGTGGGTCACCTGGTCCAACCTAGGGTCATCGTAGAGCACATGGCACAGGATTGTGTCCAGACAGTTCTGGAACATCTCCAGTGAGGGAGACTCTGCAATCTCTCTGGGCAATCTGTTCCAGTGCTTGGCCACCCACACAGTAAAGAAGTGCTTCCTCATGTTCAGGTGGAACTTCCCGTGCATCAGTTTCTGCCCTTTTCCTCTTGTCCCATTGTTTGGCACCACCAAGCAGAGCCTGGTTCATCCTCTGACACCCTCCTTTCAGATACTGATAGACATTAATGAGGTCCCTTCTCACTCACCTCTTCTGAAGGCTGAACAGACCCAGATCCCTCAGCCTTTCCTTGTAAGGCAGATGCTCCAGTCCCCTAATCATCTTTGTCACCCTCTGCTGGACCTGTTCCAGGAGCTCCATGTCTCTCTTGTACTAAGAAGCCCAGAAGTGGACAGACCACTCCAGATGTGGCCTCACCAGGACTGAGCAGAGCGGTAGGATCACTTCCCTTGACCTGCTGGCAATGCTCTTCCCAGTGCACCCCAGGATCTCCTTGGCCTTTTTGGCCAAAAGGACACACTGCTGGCTCATGGACAGCTAGCTGTCCACCAGAACCCCCAGATCCTTTCCTGCAGAGCTGCTTTCCAGCAGGTCAGACCGCAGCCTGTGCTGGTGCTCGGGGTTATTCCTCTCCAGGTGCAGGACCCTGCACTTGCCTTCATTGAACTTCAGACAGTCCTTCTCAGCCCATCTCTCCAGCCTGACAAGTTTCTTCTGAAGGGTATCGGCCTCTGCTCCCAGCAGTTGTGTCATCAGCAAACTTTGGTTCTGCTAATCACCTTAGGTGACTCCTTGCTTCCCCATCCACACAACAGAGAACAGTGAAACCTGTCTTGTGGGATCAGCAGGGAAGGAGTATGCTGCAAGAGCTAAGCTTACCTTGCTTTAACAAAAAATATTACCTCTCTTGTTTTATCTGTGTTCTTATACCTTCAAAGCCACAACAAAGCTATCAGAATAACAGGAGAATGTTAGAACACAGTATTACTACAGGAAGAAAAAAAGCCATCTAGACAACAAATGAATACACAGCAGCAAAGTAAATGCAGCTCCTACCCGACACCGACCACGAGCAAATCATTTTACAGTTCAAGAACTGACCACGAAAACTTGTAATTCATTTCCAGACTGCTTTGAATTTCACTCCAGGTGTGCAAATTACCGCAGTATCAGACTAATGGGAGTAGCACTTACGTGGAAGGGGTTTGTCTCATCTTTCTGCAGGATTCAAATGCCCACAGCGGGATAAAGCAGAGAAGCCAGAGGCGTTACACTGCTGTGAAGCAGGTGCAGAACGAGACCTGTGCTCGCCTGCGTCGCTGTAATGACTCTCTGTCTCTAAGGTCTGTGCTAAGCTGCATGAACTCCACACAACGTGAACATGACAGCAGCCCAGAAAGTATTAATGGGAGCATCAACTGATCCCCTAACTGGGATTAGAAGGCCAACCAGAAAGAGATGGTAATAAAGACTGAAGAACAGCAGCAGTAGGTGGGGAGGCCTGAGGACTACATGGGGAAGATCTCAGAGACAAAAATGAAGAGGGAAAAGCAGGATAAAGAACTGCAGCAGCAGACTGGGGAGCTGTCATCATTCTCCGCCAGAGAAGGGGACACTGATCCAAAGGGATGCTGTGGGCAGCAGAGGTCTTTGACAAGAGCCAACACAGAAGCACACCGTAATGAGTGAGTTTTGAAAAAACACTGATTTCCTCTCACCCTCTTAACCATAACAGGATTAATCCCAAATACACCTTTAGTATCGTATACGTGCTAGTTCACCGTTCTTCCGTATTATCAAAATACCTGCTGCCATCAACAAATGGTCTATTTACTGTGGTTGTACATTTCTTCCTCAGTCAGACACCAGCTCAAATTTCAGCTTAGGCACAGAAAGATCCTGTCCCAACTGACAAGCCAGACTTTTGCTCTTACAGATTTAAAGACAAAGTGCCTACTATGAGAATAAGTAACTTCTGAAATCAAGACCTCTGTCAGGTCTCTTAGCAAATCTGGTTTGATTTTGTACAGGTTTGATGTCAAGGGTTTAGCCCTGTGGTTTTCTGCACAGTTTTTATCAACCCACAAATTTTGCTAATAAGTAAGAAGAGTTGGCATAGACAAAACAGATCTCCTTGACATGGGGATTAATATTAGAATTTATTGCTACACGGTAAGAACTAAGGGAATACTTATATACACAACAACTCTAACTAGTTTTCTTATAATACCAAACTTATATATTTACAAATACCACCCCTCCTTCATTTCTTCAAAAACAGTCTAGAGGAAGGAGAAGAAAAAGAGTCTTAAAGGTAACAGTTCCAAATCTCTCTCTCCCCCCATCGGAATGTAGGAGGGTCTGCCTCCCACTTCTAGCCGCTTGTCTACAGGTACTGAGGGTTTACCACGGGCTTCGAGGGAACACTGGTATCACACCATGTCGTCACCACGGAGTGTAGGGCTCTGTGGAGGCTCCTTCCACGAGTTTCGGGGGGTTTCCTAATAGTCACCACCCCTCCCCAGGTCACAGGGGTTCTGGGTTTCTTTTGGCTCAGTCCATACCCAAGAACACTCTCCGGTGCTATGCTCTGCTGCTTCAAGTAGCCTCTTCTCTCGTTCTCTGGAATTCTTCTGACTCTCTGCTTTTGGCCAGTCTTGGCTCTCGGCTGCGGTCGGCCACTAATTCACCACTGCTCCCTCATTTGCAGTGAAAGGGGTCATCCTGCCATCACACCCGGTCCGAAATTGCACCGGGCCCCCGCTATAGGGGGCTTAGTGCACGGCTCAGCTTTTGGACAAAGTCCCAAGGTCGTGAGGGGGCTCGGCCCCTCAGTGGAGAGTTCATCAGCTTCTCCACCATTCCGTGGCTGCAATTCTTCTGCAGCTTGTTGCATGCAGCTTCCAGGTGATTCAGCCTTGGCCTCAAGCCATCCCTGCCCTTCCCAGGCCAGGCCAGGCCCCAGCAGGGGGGTGCCCATGAAGGTTTCTTCACTCCAAATAATCTTCCACAGCTGGCAGGGGTTTTTAAGTTCCCCTGCTGGAGGGGGAGAGGGGCCCCCCCCAGGCCTCTCCTCCCCTCTCCTGCCACACTGACCTTGGAGGCTACATTGCTGTCTCTTGTTCTCCTCCGCTCTCCTCCGGGCGGGAATTTCTTCTGGGTAACACCTTTCTTTTCCAGTTTGTTAAGTATGTCATTCGTAGAGACGTCACAAAAGTCTCTGATTGGCTACTTAGCCCAAATTTCACCTGGAGTCAACCATTTTCTACCCCAATACTGGGGGAATGCGCTAAACCATGACAGCCTTGCATATCGTCAGCTCCGTGGAGAAGGAAGGATAACAGAGTCATATAAAATATTAACTTGTGACAAATGTATCACAAAAATCCAATTAAGCTGGTGATGCTAGTCAGGAGCAAGACAACACACAATCCAACTTGCTTTTCTGCAGCTGAAGGTGCCCTGAAGGAATGAAAACTTGCATCCTTCAGTGGGGAGGTAAACCTTGGGGATATGGAAGAAGTAGCTCTGCTAAGTAGAAATGGCGATATTTTTGCAAGTGCACATTTCTGTAAACACCTTCAAGTTAAGTGACTTGACAGAGGTACTCACAGACAGCCTGTTACACCAGATCCCCTTCGCTCCAGCTCCCCCCAGCACTTTGCTGGAATCACCAGAGTGGGTCACATCTATCCCATTAAGGTCCCTGCCAGGTCCAACTGACCTTTCAGGTCACCTTACCCAAGGCAAATATTACCCTCAGCTAAAGCTGGCAAAGAGAATAAAGTGCAACGTTACCTAAAGCGCAGACTCAGCAATACTCACACTTAGGGGAAAGGAAAGAAAAACGATGGCAGGGACATAGTTATTAATATGAATTTTACAAACCAAATCAGTGTGAAAATCAAGTTTACACGGTTAGGAGGAGTAATATTGCACGGAGGTAATTGCCATATCAAACTTCAGAGTGCAGGCAAAATGGAAAGAAGGGTTGAAAGCTTATATTTAAAAGAATAAAACCAGATATTATATCTTGCATAGCTAATTACTGTGAATGAGGAGTTCCCCTGCTATGCTCCTTGCAGGATCAAAATGCTAATAATGAAGTAAGCAGGAATAATCTAATTTACTCTGGAGTAGAACCAACCCGAACACTTTCTAATTCTACATCTACACTTTTCATCTCGGACGAATGAAGACCCTTTGAAATCACAAAAAGCAAGTTTCTGATCTACGCTGAATAAGTTATTCATTTTGCAGGCTTCTTGTAATAGCAGGTTTCAGAAAAGTATTCAGCCTTACAAGTGCTCCATGGTAGCAGATATCAAACTCTAAAGAGAAAACACCACTGCTAATTCTCACTACATAGGTTTTCTCTACAACTTCTTAATCTCTCAGATGGTCTGTTCTCAAGCAACCAGACACTCAATTTGAAATTCGCAGAACACAGGGACTATCCAGGCACCCTGCTGACAATTTGGGGTAAATTCATACCTGAAGTTGATTGGATCTGATCCTCTCTCAAGAAAAAGCTGCAGAAAATAAGAGTTCCTATTACCACATCAGGAAACCAGCACACACAAACCTCCACACTTCTTCCATTGAGCCATCTTGTCTGAGTGGCTGTTTCAAATTTGCCTTGCCTTTTCACTCAGGGTCTGTCTTAAGGGGTATAATTAAGTATTTCTCAGTCAGACTAGATGAAGAAGGTAACTCATTCAGCACATGAAAACAACTGCTAATAAGGGTCGAGAAACTGAAAAAAAAAAAAGATAAAAATTCTTTGTTACCCAAGCAGAAGTCATGATACCAAAATTATGAGTCCCTAGCAGAACTGTACTCAGCAAGGGGGTAGTGTTGGCTAAATCCTGACCATGCTCAAGTCAACTGGAACGCTGTTCTTGACGTGGGTGTAACCAGGGTTCACTTCACCTATTTTACCAGAGAGCTTGTTACTCATTTCCCCACCACAGATTCTTTCGGTGCGACCACATTTTCCTGCTTAGTGACCACCGTGAAAAGATGAATGCAAGCACTGTGCCGACCGCAGCTACAGCCATGCTGGGATGAGGGGATGCCAGCCTTGGGTATCCCTTGGAAGACAGATCTAAACTGGGGACTTGGAACTGCAAGATGTCCGCCAAGACCAGAGCCAGGAAGGCAGTGCTGGTGAGCTTAAATGAGACAGTCCCAGTTTTCAGAGGCCTTGCTCAATGCCACAGGGTGGAGAAGAGCTCCTCTCTGCTGTATTCATATACTGCCCCAAATACCAGAGGGCCTCTCCAGGTCTCTTCCAATTTTTTGTCTGTGAAGCAAAAGGAATAGTGGTTCAGCATCTCTATCTGTTTACTGTGTGGGAAAAAGGGGTTTTGAAGTATTTCTTCTCCACAAACTCCCCATGCAGAAATCCTCATTTTAATTGTCTCCTGAGATTTCTAGGCATAGATTTAGCTGTGCAGTAACACCATACATCGAATTTGAATTACTGTAAAGTGCTTGAGGGAATTGTTATAAAGAGCATCATACTCATACCAAGGATTATTTATCTTTGGCTTTCTCATTTCTTCTGGCATAATTCTCGATCACAGAATTGATCTGTGTAGCCTTTGCATTTATTGTCTCCTTTTACCTAAATTGTCTCCTATTGAGCCCAGTAATTTGCAGCATTGCTCCTGAATAACAAGCTACACTGTGCATATTCCAAGCCCTGCCGCAAGGGAAGGGAGACAACACAGGAGGTCTTAGGTTAAGGAAAAGGCTGGAGATGGTCTGGATGAAGGAACGCCTGTTAAGGAATTAGCCCATAAATATGTTAGCCAGCCTAAAAAACCAGAATGCAGCACACATTATTGGTTCAAGTCATATTCACCATCTTGTTACAAATCATCAACAGACAGAAAGGGTTGCTTGGTATTACTTCACGCCCTGCAGGTAGGGCTCACTCAGCTTGGCTCTGTACACTGAGAAATAAAGATGTACAACAGCAGCTCCGTGCAGTCTCCACTGTGCACCCTGGAGAGAGGGAACTCACCACTGTCCACCTGTCTGTCTCCAGCTACATGAAGTACATTCAGTTTACTGAGGCAGAAAGATGGGCAAGATTAGCTGAAGCAGACTGTCAGTGCTGTGAACGCAGCACACGGAGATCGCACTCCGGGAAGGAGATACCTGGGCTTTGTTCCCTGTTCAGTCCTCTGTGCACATTATCAGGGAGAAAAGACAAGCATGTATGTTGGGACACTAAGTTTGCCTCACTAATAGCAACATCCAGTGATCTCCTGGCTACAGGAATAATGAGCAACTCTAAATACCAGCTTGCTCGTGCCAAAAGGCAACATTAAGCTCTGCCTTCTGAAGGATATGCCATTGATGCCATCTCCAAAGGGGAAGTCTGAATATACATTTCAGAGGGCACCACAATTGTCACATACCTTCCTTACAGAGCATTAGAAAAACAAAAATATTCATGAGTCTAGAAAAAACTACTTTATTAAAAGACTTGTGGTTGTTTAGCCTAGAGAAAAAGACTGTGGGGAGGCTTGATAGCAGTCATATGTGGAAAAGATGAGAACAAAACATCCCTTAAATTATAGCCAAGGGGGAATTTCAAGTCAGATGTCAGGAAATATATCTTATGCATAGGGGCAGCAATGTATTAGACTGGCCTGCCTAGTGGGCCATGGAATTTCCATTACTGCAAGCTGTGAAAAATTATTAGGCAAATATGTTCTGAAAGAGAGTAGTTTTATATTAGATATTAGAAAGAAATTTTTTACTGTGAGGATGGTAGACCCTGGAACAGGATGCCCAAAGAAGCTGTGGATGCCCCATATTTTCAAGTGTTCTAGGCCAGGCTGGATGGGGCAACCTGGTCTAGAGGAAGGCATCCCTGCCCCTGGCAGGGGGGTTGGAACTAGATGATTTTTAAGGTCCCTTCCAAAATGAACCATTCTATGATGTTTGGTAAAGCCCAGGTTGAGCTCTCTGCCATGAGGCAGAGACAAGAGGGCAGTACCCTCTGAGCATCCTCTCCAGATAATGACTTGGCACAGGTTTCACTATGATACCATCAGAATAAACTGACCTTGCCACTGTGTTTTAGTGTAGCATTGCCTAGTGAATTCCCCTAAAAGCCTGACTGTGTAAAAGTAAGATCATAAATAGTGTGGTACCTCCAGGTTATGTGGTGTGATTTAATGCATTTCTCAAAATGAAGCCTAATGAGTGGAAAGGGAACTGTGTGAAAACAGGTGTTAATTTTACTTTGGTGATGTTCAGTGGAGGGGCTACAGCAGAAGCTTTCTGTCTTTTAGCTGGAGTTTCTTGTCCAAGTACAGCAGGTAGAGGATGGAGCCAATAAACACACCTGAAAGGAGGTTGAGCAAGATGGGGGCCAGCCTCTTCTCCCAGCTAATGACAGGACAAGAGGAAATGCCCTCAAGCTGTGCCGGGGAGGTTCAGGTTGGACATCAGGAAGAATTTCTTCACTGAAAGGGTGGTTAAGCACTGGAATGGGCTGCCCAGTGAGGTGGTGGAGTCACCATCCCTGGAAGTGTTCAAGGAACGACTAGATGTGGCACTTAGTCCTATGGCTTAGTTGGCAAGGTGGTGGTCAGTCAAAGGTTGGCTTCAATGACCTTGGAGGTCTTTTCCAACAGTAATGATTATCCCAGTCACCACATGTGGGTGCTAGGCATCCCCCAGCATATATCTGCAGCTAGCTAGGATGTATTTTTAACTAGACAGAACAGAACCAGTGAGATGATACAGTAAAGACAAGTGAGGAGGGATCTCCAGGGAGCTGCCTGCCAGTGGACACCACCAAAGGCTGTACTAATGCCAGCATCACCACGACCACCTTCACTACATTGACTCCTTCCCTCTGGTCGCTGTGGGAATGCCTCATTACCAGGGGTCTTAACAGGCTGCAAACACTTCGGTCACACCCCATAAAACCGTAAGTAAGGAGATGTTATACACATGAGAAATTGGTGTACCAGCATTACACAGTACACTGACCCCATCTGACTGACTGACTCCCTAGACAGCCCCATCACAAGGCACGTGATAGCCCTCCCACGCAGCGACACACCCACATTTCAGTGCAATACACCTGTGTTTAAATTGCTCTGTGAATCCAGACCTTGTCTTAAAACAACCCCCCTAATCCCACACTTTTCAAGCACAGCATGTGAGGAATTATGATCTTTACTTGTTCACACTTAGCCATACAGATCTTATCCTAGGAAGTTAGGACAGCAGTAGGTGGACAACAGCGCTACTCTGTTATTAAGGCAGTTGACTTGCAAAAGCTGGTTCACAACAAGATAATTAGATCACAACTCCTTTACTCCTTCACACACTGAGATGGATAATTTACTCATAAAAAAACCTTCTAATAAAATCAAAAGGGACAAAGGGAAAAGCTATGTGTAACATCACGTTACAGAATCAAGTCACATCACATGTAACTTTCGCTCTTCACATATCACAACTGCCATGCCAGAGAATGAAGGCACCCAAATGCACCTTCATGACTTGGGAGTTCCTAAAAAAACACTTCAGATCTCAAAGAGCTAATATGTGTTATAAGACGTGGGTAATTTCCTCCTGAACAAATGATCATCTGGATGCAGTGTCCTTCATCCAGATGTTCTGAAATCAGAGACCATTAGACCAGTAAATTCTACCCTGAAAAAAATGCAGCCATTGGAGCCTGTGCTTCATGAGGCAATATTAAGACAGCTCTACTGCAGCCACCAAACTGGCATGCAGAAACCTTAAACTTCCACCCTCACCCTGCTCACAGGTTTTTATAACTGACTTACAACTCACAGAGCAAGGGCTCACCTAGGAAAGCACGCAGAATTGTGCTGGCAATATTACACCCTACACAAAAATATCCTGCCAATTCAGGCACTAGCCTTCATGAGATTGATGGACTGGACTAAAGCCAATGAGCCTAAGCCACCAGCACTGCCAAATGTCCCCAGCCCCACCAACTGGCCCCAGCCCCAAATGCCCACAGTTTGTGTGTCTGAAACAGTCTTTAAAAAGGAAATTATAGATGAAGAAGGTAAAAAAAAGGACACCATCTCTGCACTGGAAAGATCTATTTCCTTCTGCATTTGGGCTTCACAGTTATATTACACAACTCCTAATTCACAAGGCTATTAAATGTCATATTTTGGTTCATTTCAGCTGTTAAGATGTCACTATTTTCAGTTATCTTGCCTTTGCCTGACACTACAGACTAACTCTTTAGCTGCCACACACCAAAGTCACCTCAGATTGGTAGTTACCGGCCAGTAGACAATCTGCACCACAGATTTAATTGCCAAATTTCTCCTTCAAGACCCTAAGAAAGTATAAGCTCTGTAGAGCAAGAAGGAAAAAACAGCACGGATTCTTGATCTGAGCAACCTGCACATCCAGCATCACAGGATTTGTCTGGTGCCTCGTGATGGAAGAAAACCACTACCGTGTTATTTTTCCAATGTCCAAAATTTGGAAGCCAATGCCCGCCTCATGGGAATGATTCAGATGATAAAATTATTCCAGAAGAGAACCACAGCCCTTCCCCTCCATGCCATATCAGGTTATAAGGGCTCTAAATAAACCACGCCTGGCTATGTAAGTCAATTCCTGAACTGTAACGCAGCAGAGTTCTCATCAAATATAAAACTGGGCTTATACTCCCCCCTAAGCAAGAAGACATAAAGGATCTATTGAAAGTCACAATTTAATCCTCCTACAAGATTTGTAACTGTGCTACCCCTTCTTAATAGCTTCTGCAGTGGCATAACCTTCCCTGACTTTCTCCAAGCCTGCAGACTTCACCAAGTCACACTTACACTTATATTTAGGAACACGTGGGAGAAAGTAGGGCTGTATCTTTGCTTCAGATGAAATACCTTCTGAACATAATCGAATATCCTGTCTCACTCCAGTAAAATTTCCCTGAGCCACATCAAGAAACCAAACAACTCTGTGTTTTATTCTATTCTTCTATGTATTACATACATAGAAATATGTAATATTCCATCAATTCCTGCTCATTCTTCTGCCCCATGGTAAGAGCCAGGCAGGAAATGGAACTAAACCTATGCCTCAAATAAACCAGGACAGGTATTAAGCCTATTTTAAGAAGTATCTCACCCAGAAAGCTAACTACTTCATACAGAAAATTAATGTAATGCACTGTGATCATTTAATAATTCAAATATATAGTCCCATATATAGTAAAAAGTCTTTAAACTCAACAAGATGAATTTTAACAATAGAATTCATAGGTGATATGAAAGGCCAACAAGTGGCCAGGATATAAAGGATAAAGTTTACTCAAGAAGCAAAGGTATCACTGCACCTGTAGGTGGAAGCCTTGGTATAGAAACGAGTTCACTGCCAGAAAACCCCCTGCATGGAGAAACAATTTCCTTTTAGCATCTTATCAGTTGCATAAAACTACAATAAAACAAACCAAACAAACATGTGTTGACTTTGGGCGGACTAGATCCCACTCTTATTTCTACTTTTACACCCTCAGCCAGGCAGCTCCTAAGCCCTGTAGTAACTCATAGCCATCAGAAGTCGCTGTTCCCGTAGCTTCTCATCTGTGACCACTTCCTTTAATTACTCTTTTGCTTACAACAGTTCTTGCTTCTAAAGCAGCTATTTTTTATCCCCATAAGCAGAGGAACGTTGACCAGAAAGCCCATAAAATTCCCAGGGCAGAAGTAGAGCCTCTCTGTCCATCTTTGCCATGCTGCCCACTTCTTCTTTGAGTTCAGCCTTTTTGCTCTGTACTTCACTATCCCACAGCACAACATCTGTAGCTGTGACTTTTAGGTACTGTAAGAATGTTACTCGAGGTCAGTTGTGCAGCTAATGAGTAGAAATGCGCACAAGCATCCACTGTGTTCCAAGATCCTCCCTGCCCCTGCCCTTCCACAGTGCCCCTTCCCTCCCTCCCTGCTCTGGGACAGCACCACTGCCACATTTCTCAGCCTCTTCCTGGTCTCCAGCCCTGCCACGGCCACTTCACAGCCAGCAGCTGCTCTGTGCACAGGCTTCCATTTCACCTGTCAGTAACCGTACAGCCTCGAGTACCAACAGGAATTAAATACGAACTTTGAAGCACTTCCCAAATATAAAAACAATGCAAGTTGCAACACCCTCATGGGCTGAATTATCCCCTTGAAAACACCCGGTGTTCCTTCTGTCTCAGGTGGCTCCACAACAATCCCCCAGGATTTCACATCTCTTTTTGTACAGCTCGGTATCCATAACATCGCAGAAGCTGGACCACAATTGCTCTTCCACACTCTCCTATCCCCAAAGCCCCAAACAGAGGTGGGATTGATCTGGGGGGGTGGTTCTGAATGCACAAAGGCATAAGGGTTTGTGTGGCAAAGGCACTGGATCAGCTCTTGTATTACCTAGGAAAGAGAGTGATAGATGCTCAGTCACTTCAGATTTGAAATAGAAAGGTTGAGTTAGGGCAGCCGCTCCTCTTTCTCTGCCCGCGGGCCAAACTGACACTCTGCAGCCAGATCTAGTCCTTCCCTTCCCCTCTGTTACATTTGGAAAGGTCAGCATCTATTTATGTATTTGCACCGACTGATATAAAGCCAATTTGGCATGTGCATTATTGCAGATAAACTCCAGAAAAATTAGGCTCACCCAAGACAGCCTGGCTTGGCAGTTTGGCTGAAGACATATCAGCCAGCCCAGAGAGACCAAGGCCCGCATCCAGTGATGATCAACAGGGACAGAAAGCAACCCCTTGGCCTGTCTCAACTCACTTCGACAAGGGCATTCTTTTGTTAATTACTTCAAGCCATACACGTTCCATCTCAGTCTTTTTAGCATAATTTTGATTTTCACCATCAGGCATGTTTGCACCTCGTCTCTGTGGAGCAGTTTCAGATGGACTATGGCTTTTGTTTAACTGACCAGCTAGAACAGATGATGCCCTATTCCAGTTTGCTAACAGGCTGCACAAAATGGCCCAATTACACGATTTTTAACCAGTCAACATGGAATCAAAGTGAGGGTTGGGGTTTCACTTAACTAAATATTAAGCCACATTTTTTATTTCAATCACTGCGATGCCAATGGCTAGAGATTATCCAGGACTGAAGGGAAGACTCAAGCTCCAAAAGAACACAGTTTGTCAGGTCTCTACAGACAGTATTTCATCTCCCAGTTTACAAAAGGCACTATATGATACAATTGCTTAAATAATTCAGAAGACCTCTTATTAGTTGCTTTCCTAACACACAAGTGCTACTTCACAAGATTTAACTATCTCTTCATCTTTTAGTATACACTGTTTTCCATGTTTGCAATAATTAATGTTTATTAATTATAATTTGTATTAATGTTTATTAATTACATTTTCAGTTTGAATAAATAAATGTAGCCCCGATCAAGAACAGAGTTTGCGTTATCGTGTACATGGGGGGGAGTGGAGAAACAGAGTAAGAGAAAAAAGGAAGAAATGGGGCAGCACCAAGAAATTCCCCCAAATCCTAATTAAATACAACTCAAAGGCAGTCCAAGAGGTACAATTCAGACAGCAGAATTAATAGAAATAGATAAAAAAGATGCTCAATAAATGTTAAGTCTACATGCACTTCATGTCCCTATCCAAGACATCAAGAAAAAATACCAGGACACATATGACAGCCAATATTTCAATGGATTTCTCCAAGCAGTTACTAGATACAGAGCATTACTGAGAGCAGAGCACTTCCATAAGTTGGAATGCTAGCAAAAATTAACAGAGCGCTTCCAAAGTCAACACCAAAGGCAGTAATTGGAAAGGCAATAATTCCTGGCAGCACTGCAGTCCATCAGATCCCAGCCCACTTCACTTCAGGTGGCTTCTCATTTTACACACAATTTCTGGATCACCTGGGTCTAAGATCAGTCCAACAACACAGAGCGCTGGTAAAGCAAGGTAACATGGTCCTCTTAAAGGGGTTCATGTTCTTTACACAGCTGTAGCTTCACATTCCACCCTGCAGCTGCAGAGCAGCTGTGCTCCCACCTAACCTTTCCCAGAACTTGTTGCTCCTAGACCTCACCTTTTACTGGAACCAAAGAGTCATTTTCTTCCTCGGGATGAGAGTGTTTTTCCTGTTATTTTCAGCAGGCAGTAAGGGATAAAGCCTGCAGACTCTACACCAAACTCCCTTCCCAATTAGAAATTATTTCCCTGAAATAATCACCAATTATTCTACTAGTTGTGGGCTGTAACTGTAGGACCAGGGAATTCACTTTGAAACAGCACCAGTAGCTCCACCAGAAAGGGACACTACAATCTCTGCCCAAATGAAGAATGTTGTGAGCAACCAAGAAAAACTAAACAGATTCCCAGAATCTAACAGGCACCCTGAATGTAAACCACAAATCTCACAGCACGATCATAAAATAATTCACTGTTACCCAAAACACCATTCAGGAAACACAGAAAATGTTGGAGAATGTCTCCATCTTACAGTTGCAATCAGAGCAACTAACTTTTTCCCTGCCTTTATATTAAGGATAATAATTTAAACTTCAAATAAATATCTATGTTATACATGTAGTTTGAAAAATACCACCTTTCTCCCGATCACAAGGTATCCAGAAACAGATGTCACCTTTCCCAGATTTGTTTGTGGCTTGCAGTTTTTTCCTCTGGATTTCTCCAACACCATTTCTGACAACTATTCTTGAGAAGCTCAGTGCAAGCAGCCACTCTTCTAGCTGACAGCATCACACAGGTGAAACTTTAGAAGGGATCTGATCAGCTGTGGAATCATATTTTAGTAATTTGACATAATTTATTGGTACCAAACGTGTCTAACTGCTTAAGGTGGAATACAATGAAACCAAATATTTTTCAATTTGCCAAATTAAAAAGCTGAAGTATAACATTTGAAACGTATTCAACTCCTCTACCCTCCAAACCAATACTTTGCAATTAAGATTGAAAAGTTACATTTGATTTAACTCTTTTTTAACCCTTTGGGGGCTGGGGAAAGACCTCAAAAATTCACCTCAGCTCTTCCTTACTATAGGCTTCAGCCAACAACCAACAAAAATCAATTATTTGCATTAACAACTAAATACTAAGGTGAGGGGCTTTTCCCCTCTAATGCTAAAGATAGTCTGAAAAAAAGACAAGAAGGAGTGAAAAAATATCCCCCAAAAACATTTGAAACTGGGGCTTGTTCTATTCTGTAACTCAAAAGCAGATGAGTGTTAGCTCACGTTTCTCTCACATGGTTTTGAGTTACATCCCAGCTACTCCTGTGGTTACATCGCACTTACTCATAGCCTCTAAAAATTACTGCAGGAATATATGGAAGCCTGGTTTCTTCCATTCTAGTCAGATGGCAAAGGATGGAAAATGCTAGTCATGCCTTCTGTCGTGCCTCAGTGCAACACAACAGGACCAGAGCTGCATGGCTAAACTTCCAGACTGGAGAGCAAGGAGGGTGTAATGTCTCTGTCCCATCTGGGACACTCCCCAACACACGGTGCTCTGTTCTGTGTAACAGCTGATCCACAACGGAGGGGAAATACATCAACAAGTTCCCATGACCTTCAGTGGCCAACAGGAGACACGGCAGCCTGGCTACTCAGACATTTATCCAACCAAGATGCTGATCTTGACTGTAGCAGGGTCACCTGCATCTCTGAACTCTCAGTGCCTCCAGATACAGACCAAAATTACGGGCTAATACTGAAACTCCAAGTCCGCATTAGAACGTTTAGAGAAGTGGTAGGTAGGCCGTAGGAATAACCTCTCGTTGTTAAGATTAAACTACACCTACAGTTATATGCAGACTCTGTGCTTCTTGTCTCCTGAGAGTGGGAAATAATGCTGTAGATCACAGCCAGTAACACAACAAAGCTGCTGTCAAGAAATACCTGATTTTAATTGAAGTGACACTCCATTATCCAATAGCTCCAGGCAATGCAGCTTAGTCTATGTTGGGAGATGGGCTGTAGGTGGGCCCCCTCATCGTGTGCTAGTCTGTCTTCTCTGATGAGCCACCTCCGGAGCTGCACCTTCTCCTGACCTTTACATATTGACAATTAGCCATAAGCAGTTTCTCTCCAGGATGGAAAAGATGATGCAGTCTGTGTACCATTACATTTCTGCTTCAAAAAAATTTAATTCTTGATACCAGGGGGGAAACGACACAGAGAGGGGTAGACTAAGAGGAGCCACTTCCAGCAGCTGGAATTATGGGTTCACACAAAACTCTGCAACTTCAAATTTTGTTCTCATGAACTGAAATGAAACACTGAATGACTATTTCCACATAAAAGCTTTTTTCTTTTTCAATTTTCTCCCTTGGTCAGTCAAAAACTTGAAAAAATAAAAGGAGGCATAATATAATCATGCAAAGTCTCAGGAATAAAAAGCTAGCAAAGGACTTGATAAAAAAAAAAAAGCCAATGCTAACAGTTAAAATATTACATTTAAAAAATGGTACAATGAAATATTACAGCACCATCAAAACCTTTTAACCTTTTCACTTCAAAGAAAAACTGAAAAACCAATGAACTGATATTAAATTTATATTTTCATGAAACAGCATTTTTATTGGAAAAGCTCTCTATCAGAACATGTTGGCCCAGCTGTAAGAACTTCAAATGTAGATTGCTCAGAAGAAAAAATATTCTATTTTGTATTGTTCCCATTCAAATGTAAGAGACATTTCACATGTTAAGTTCTGACATACTTACTTATTCCTGTAAAAGGCTCCATTGATGCATAGCCAGCTCACTCTATGCCATGAAATATGGCAAGTTTCCTATTCAGTTTTGAGTTACATAAGTTAGTAACTGGTTCAGGACTGAGAAATCCTCTGCAAGCACAAAATTGCTTAAGCCCAGCAGATTGATGTGGACGGAGCCATTCTTATTTATTCCGGAGGAAATATTTTTTCGATTATATCAACATAGCTGCGGCCCTTTACATTCCTGTTACATCCCCTGGGCATTTCAGAGTATTAACCGTATTTTATGAGAGGTTTTAAGCTTCCGGCTACTTTTGAAAGGAATATTCATCTCCACAAAACTCACTTGCCAGTTGCTAGCAAGCTAATGGACACCATTCTTCAAAGCAGAAGCCTGAAAAGTTTAGGTATTTTTCTTGAAACCAAGAGAGAAGTAGAGAAATACTTCACTTAAGAATTTACTGCAATTAAAAATTCCTAAGCTTTTAAGCCTACCAGGATTTCATCTGATAAAGGCCTACGAAATTCCTCTGGGCAAAATACATAGGAATAACACATCAAATTAGAGAAAGCAGTACTTGCAAGGAAAGAAGGAGTAGTAGTGAGTAGTATTCGTCAGAAAAGAACTGCCCCTTGATTCATTAAAAGGATAGCATTTCTGGCACCACTCCCAGAGTTGCTTTCTAGCATTGTTCCACAGTTGGAACATCAGAAAAATTCACCTTTTCAACCACCACCACCAGCAGCTGCATCTACCCATCCTCTTCATAGCCTGCTTGGCAAGCTTAAGGGACACCGAAGTCCCAACTCCACAGCTCACCTTGTCCCTTAGGAGCTCACCTCTCCAAGACTTCCCAGATCCTTACTCTTGATCCAGCCAACTGATAAAATTTGAGGATGGGGCTTGGGAGCCTGGGAACCACGATATCTCTCTAACCACCAATGACCTCTCTGAAGGAGCCCATCCAGCACTCTGCTCTTTTCTCGGAGAGGAGGTAGGACACCTCTGCAGCCAAGCAGAATGCTAGATTTTAATCCAAAGAAAACCAAACCTAAAATCCCAAATCCGCCACAAAACAGTGACCTCCCTGTGCCAGCCCAGGTGGGTTTTTTCTGAAACTCTGGAAAGGACTTAAACATTTTGAGGGGCTCTGCCAAGGGTTTCTGTTCTCTCCAATAAATGATGCAATATTGTAGCAACAAATCACACTAATCATCGCAGACTTACAGCCACTACTCTGCAACACACCATAAACTTTCTACCAGTCTCCAGAAACTCGCTCAAGCTGGGCAGCCCCTTTCCAGCTGTACTGCAGGAAAAAAACCCCACTTGCCATGTAGGTTTCAGCATCTACTTGTTTGCTGAGCTGGCAGGGACACAGCAGCTGGGAGCAGCCTGAGGGAAGCAGAAGCCCATTGTCCGGATTATGGCAACAGGCACAAGTGACAAGGCAGGAGACTGGCAGCTGGAACAAGACACAGCTGTAAAACCGCTCCTCCGGATGATGTCTCAGCACAGAAGGTGGCTGCTCCCATCTCCTCCTCCCTGCACTACGGTTTCCCCTCACACTTCTCCATTAAAAGAAACTCATTTAAAGTCATAACCCTATTTCTGAGATCTTGGAAACTACCTTTGAAAAAAACCAAACCCAAACAGCTTGTTCATGCTTTACGTGCAGGATGAGGTTAACGAGTAAGAACTCTGCCACATGTTTAACTGAAACAGCAACAAATGAAAAGTCCGGTGTGAATGACTCAATGTTGACAGGGAGGCTTAATAAATTTGTATGTCTTTAATTTGATTCATTGAAGTAACATGTAAATAAGTTAATACATCCAGATGTTTGCCGTTCTTTAAGTGTGTAGCCACATAAAACATCTCTCCTTCCACATACAAAATTCAATATAACGAACTCATTATTTAACATCAGTTCATATATTAATTAAAAAAACCGAGAAGCAGCCAAGATCAGTACCACAAACTGCCATCACTCGAAACCCCCGCACTTAACCCAAAACACCTTTGCTGAACAACAATAACCACTTCTAACGTTCAAAACCATCAAGAATCAACAAAGTCAAGTTGTTGGCTTCTGTTGTTGGGCTCACATTGATTGTCACCAATAAACTGCATTAACTTGTAAGTAACTTGGAACACCTTCACACAAAGTACTGCTGCATGGGATCCGTACAAATCTCAACTGAAGCAATCCTAGGTGAGGGATCAGGCTCACAGCGAGCGTGATCCATGACTGAAATGCAGAAATCACCTTCTTAAGACAGCCAGAACTTCAGCATTTTAGGAATCAAGACGGGTGACCCGATTTCACCACCCGCTGTGTACACCTGCACACCCAAAAAGCAGCCAGGGAAATATTAACACGCATAAGAACAAAATTTTCAGAACATGGAAATAAAAAAAAAAAAAGAAAGACAGGAGATTGTTTTGTACCAAGAAATGAAGATTCAGTTTCTTGACAAGCCTTTAGCCTATTCATGCTCCTTTGTACCATGTTACCATTTAGTATATTAATACTATTAAGTGGCAATAAAAACAGTTACTAACCTGTGGGAAGAGAGAGTAAGTTGCATTGTCGATTGTGACAGAATATAAAAATTCCCCGTCGAACCAGAGGTTCTTTCCCATCGGGGAGTTCAGCTTTGTCATAGCGAAGAGCTGCCCGGGGTCACAGCATTCTTCCAGCAGCTTCCTAGAGAAGGCAACCAAAAGAGCAAGTGTGCTGTTAATTAGAGCCTTGGCACGCCTTCGTTAACGACCGCCCCTCACATCTGAGATCCTGCCGCTCTCAGATGCTCCCAAAGCCAACCTTCCCAGCCAGCACATGAACCAGGGGTGACTCTTTCCTACTTACAGAAAGGCTAGAAAACCTGCTTTTATTTCAGATAATCTTAGAAATAGACAGTAAAAAATTTAAGTTTCCAGTCAGAGTGGCACAGAAACAAAACCAAGATTCAGCAAAAAGAAACTCCAACCTGTTCAACACATTTAAATGGAAAAAAAACTGGTCTCCAACACATATGGAAATCAGTGAAGCTCCTTTGAAAATTAAACCTAAGGTATATCAAAATTCAGTACCAAACCTTATTCATGAAGAGTGAATTTCCTAAAACCCCATAGTTACATAACTTATGGACGGAAAAATTTGGCATCCTTCTCCAGTTACTGAGTGTCCTTATGTATATTCCCAGCAGTATTAGAGCCTGCCTTCTAACTCGAGTCCAGCTTGAGTCATCCCAGTATGACAGATATATATAGAGAGAGACTGAATATTATACCTCTTAGTTTCCTTGCTGAAACTGCATATCCTCTTACACATTCATTTCCCAATAATACTTACTATTCGGCTTGAGTAGAAATTTGAGAGCTGGTGAGCTGGTTGAAGTTTATATTAAGCAAATATTTTATATCACAGCAAACCCAGCAATTAATATCCTAAAATACAGAGTGATGAAGAGGACCAAAGGTCCAGAATATCCCATCTTTCCAGAGCCTGCACGGCAGCAGAAAGAGTGACACTCATACTAGTTTTTATATGTAATAGATGTATTTAAAACACACATTGCAGAATTATGCCATTAGAGTATATTATTGTGTTATTATATACATTTCTCATACATTTTAAAGGGAATCCTAAAGAGACTGGCACCATTTCTAGTTGGTTGCACAAGCAGAAAAACATCAATTATTAGTGACTACTAGAATGCTTGATATAGTTGTTCTCCTCTGAAAAAGAGGAGATTTTATTCAAAACCATAAAGGCATTAATGGAAATTTAATTTTTTTTAGCATTTTTTAAGTTTTACAGCTACTTTTCATTTCTAAAAACTAATATTTGAAAAAAAAAACCCCACCATAACACATTATTTTTCCCTGAAGTTCATAGTTTTCTGCAACTGTGTATTGTTTTTCAGACATACTTCCAACTGAAAATCTGATGAAAACTGGAAAACTGTAGAGAAGATCTGTGATAATCTTAGGAAAAGAGGAAATAGCTCAAAAGTGAACTCCATCTGCATAAATATTTCAGAACACATATAAATCACTATGCTCAGGTGTGTAAGTCAATGCCAAATTAATGATGTCTAGGACAATACTGTGTCTAGTTCTAGACCCCAAGGTCCTAGAAGTTCAAGGAAGATGCAGACAGACTGGAGAGAGTCCAAAAGAGGGTCACCACAATGATCAAAGGGCTGGAAAACCTGCCCTATGAGGAAGGACTTAAGTCTTTTCTCCCTGGAGAACACAAGACTCAGGGGGGACCTCATTACAGTTTTCTAGTACTTTCCAAAATTAAAGTTTCCAAGTGAAATCCTGCAACTCGTGCCTTCTCTGGAAGTCTGGTCTGATCAAGAAGTAAAAAAAAAAAAAAAAA
>VXAY01001311.1:1259688-1279992 GCA_013399855.1 Oxyruncus cristatus | reverse complement strand
TTTTTTTTTTTTAAATCTCACAAACCTCCAGGAGGAGAGCAGCTTTCACAGACACGAGGTGAAATTAATGAATAGCTGTCTTGCAAAACAGCAGAACCATCTACAGGGACAGAAAGTTACACTACATGATGCTGCTGCTGCGGCGGCGGCGGGGAGGAGGGCTGGGGGGGAAATGAGTCGTTCTTGCCACTTCCCCGTTCCTTTCCGCAAATCTGCTGCTTGCTTTGTGCCGCCACCAGCACAAAGAAGTATTCGGCTGCAACAAGGGCACAGGGTGGCTGTATTCTTTCAGGAGAAGGGGATTCACTGAAAATAAATCGAGCAGCTCTAATCTTGCATTTGAGCTTGCACTGTCTAGAGCGATGATACACACCACCTAGATCTAAGCAGTTATCACACTGCAGTGACTTCTCCACCTGCTTCTGCAACTCAGACAGAAGCCCCGTAAGTATTACACAATGCTCCTCGCAAAAGTGCCCCCACGCTCCAATCCAAAAAAGTCCATAGGGAGTTCTTCACTAATTTGATAGTTAAAGTCATGCCCCTTCATAGAAGATAAACTGGACAGAAAAGAAAAGAAAAAAAAAAAAAAAAAGGGAAAAATTCCTCCCTTACATAGATTTAAGCATCTTGAAATGCCTAAAAATTGAGACCACAGAAATGAAGAGGAAAGCAATTGTTCCTGCATGGTCATTCCGAGTGCTTTTAGATGCAAAAAGTGTAGGTAGCCAGGCAGCCATTGCCTATATAGGTGACAGAGACAAGAATATGTAAAAGTATCACATGAAAAGGCATGAAAGAGAAACATATTTTCAAAGGCATATGAAGCTGTACATTTGGAGAAACAGTTTAACCCATCAAAGAAGCATGAATAGATCTGAAGGAACAGACTGAAGAGAAGGCCTGTTTTGAAGAGAAACTTGTTCCCCTCACGTCTCAGAAACTGCTTCCCACATCTCATATCTATCAGTTGGTTTGGGAGATGGAACAAGTTTTGCCTGGAAGCTTCCATCCGATGTCCTGCCAGCTAGCAGGGCGAGCTGATCTGCCAAACAAAATAGGAAACCTTGGGTTTGATCTCTCTCTTTCATCCAGTTTTTCACGAAATGGCTAGGAATTTACTACCTCTAAGACTTCTATTATTCTGTTTAATCTGGATGAAGTTAGCCAGTGAGACACATTTCTCAAAGGGGGTGGATTATGATTAAGATTCCAGTCATATATATCACGTTTACTACTGACTGAGAGGGGGAAAAACCAAAAAAAATCCAATGCATGCCAAATAATGACTTGCTTCAGCTTCCCTGAAATGGACATCGACAAAACTCTGTACTCTTTGCTGCTTCTGTATACCCAGAATTACACTAGTTAAGCTCTAATAGTCCAATTTTGGATGAAAGCCATGATTTAATGCACTGCCAAGCACTGACACTGGACTTCACTCACAGCCCGAGTTGCTGCAACCATCAACGTCACTTTTGTAAACAGCTGACGATCAGCTGGCCAAGTATCCAGAGATATTTCTGAACTGAGTTCAGCGATCCTTCTGTGTGCTGACAGATGGCTTCCAACAGATGAAAATGAATGGTAAAATTACCACAGATTAAAACACAGCCATTTATCTGAAACTTGATAAATATACTCCTTGAACTTGCAATTCCCCTGTTTGCAGTTAAAAGCCTCGTATTTGAAGTTTTGCTAATGTGTTTTAAACCTTGCCCGAGTACCAGGTGCTATAAAATCAGTTTCACTGATGAAAATACTTTGCTAAATGCACTAAGTGGATTAAAATAAAGGAAAAGACATATCCAAGTTGGAACTTCTTTTGTTTACTACAAGCTCCAATTCCAAGTCTTTTTAGGTATTTTTTTCTCCTGGTGAGGCCACGGAAAAAAAAAGTTAAATGGCAAACATTTTGCACTCAACTTTAATTCAATCGTATTTGAATTTTGGCTCTTTCCTGTTTTACAGATGTAGTGAAAACAGAGGGGACCTCACCAGCTCTGATTTGAAATGAGTCTATTCTTACAGCTGTGATGCTTTCACTAGTCACCTCCAAACACCTGTCCCAGGAACAAGAGGTAAATGTAGTCTGTTTGTCTTCAGAGATTGCTCTCCTGCAGGCCCAGTAATAAACAAAATCAAGTTTATTGGTGACCATCAGGGTATACTGCAGAACTGGGGCTCTGGTATGATAAGGGAAAAGCAGAAGCTGCCGGCTGCTGGACCACAGGATTTCTTTTTGCTACTCTCCTACTTCCATTCTCAGCATCCGAGTGACAGCTCTGTGTTGTATTAATTGATTTGTGACGGTCAAAGCTCCATTTTGCACTCATGTAACAGTCTACCTGTGTGCCTCAGGTCTGTGTTCTTCCTAAGATGCTCCACCACCAAAGCCCAATCACCACACAGCATATTTTCTGCTTGTCATCTGGACTTTCCTCAGTCAGCAGAAGGACACTTACCCAACCCTAACACAGACATCTAAGGTAGAGTAAAACTGTCAGTATATGCAAGTACCTCTGCCTGTTCATTACTTATAGTGGGGGAAACTATAGTAGGAGTACTAACAGAGAAATGTAATTTTTAGATAGTTTAAGTAAGTTGAACCTCAATCTCCTACATCCACAGGTGACCGCATATCATTAAAACCTGTTGCTTGTCTCCTGGCCTGGACAACAAGAACACAATCACAGTAAAGTGATTTTTTTGTTGTTGTTGTTGTTCCTCAGTAGCAAACACTGCCGTATACCTTACTCCCTCCAGCACCTCATTAGAAAGAATGCAGAAGTAAACTTGTGCCACTTGATCTCAACAGTGCTGCCAACTTACAACTCTCTGTAAAACGTCTCTTGAGATTACTTAAAGCACTCTCAGACCTCCACTCTCTCCAGTGCTCATGACAGCAGAGTAACCTCACCAGTGCCCAACAGGAAGTGTGGAAGAGTCCAACAGATATTTCCTCACTTCCCACCCACATCATCTCATTTCTGAGCCACTCCACTCCTTCACTGGCAACCTAAACCAGAGCCAAGGCCCTTTGGCTAGAGTCACAGCATCAGTTCACTGCTCAGCACCACAACTACCTGCTTTGACTCCAGGGTGTACAAAACACCGGGCATTTCCTGGGTCCGACTAGAACAGTGGGGATCCAAACACTCCCTGTTTTGCCTAAACACGCAATCCACATTTCTTTTAGTCAACAGCTGCTTCCAAAGGACGTGCAGAGGCTTATCATCTGAGCTATTCCAGACCATAAGAAGAGCTGGCAGGATTCCCCTGAACACTTCCCCCAACTCGCTAGAAAGAATTTGCCAGTGTTACCAGGGAATGTAAACCTGGCCCTTCAGGACAAATATTCACATGGCGCTGAAACACAGTTTCCAAAACTCATGCTTCCAAAGCTCACAGAACTTCACAGGCACACCACTACATCTTGTCAGAGCTCTGAAACAATCCTTACTCATTATATAATCCAAACAGCTCCGGCCATCAAGGTCATCACATATTTAGAACCCCAGCTTCCAATTCACTGCACGCTGCTTTACCATTAAACAACTTCTATTTGGCAGCACTCACTACGAACCCGGAGTTTCACAACACACCACAATGGTCAGTGGTTTGGGTGTGGTTTTGGGGTGGGGACGTGTCCTACATAGGCACAGGAAAAAGCAGCTGAAGTAAAAACCAGGCAGCTGCTTGTTAGTGAAAAAGAAGAGGTGAGGAGGAGACAGAAAGCATGTTTGAGTCTATCCTCATCTAACCAGTTTGCTGCACTATGCTCCGTGCTGCTGGGAATAAATCAGGAATTCACAGACCTCACTACCCAGAGCAATCAAACAGCTTCCCGGGGGATAAACGTGATTTACGTACTAAGCTCCTTCAGGCCTGAAGTCCTGGCAGAAAATGCAATGTATCCAACTTCAACCTCTGTCCAATCTGGGGGCCTTTAACGAGCGAACACTACGTGTGAGATTATAATTCCTAAAAGCCTGTCAAACACAGAACTGCAGAGATTACTACATGCTATGACTCCTACCCAGCTTTGCCAAGTTTTTTATTTTCCATCTACCTCTCCTGCCTCTGCCATCTGTCGGACCTGCCCCCAGATATACCATCACACCTCCTCTGCACAGGCACGCACACCAAGCAGGCGGTTTTGGGAAACCCGAGGTTTGCAGTGCTGCAAAAGAGCTTCCCTACGGCTATGGGAAATGTTCCTGTCAGAATTCAAGTCTGGGGTTTTACTTTCCCTCCTCTTTCTGCTCCACTGGTTGAGAATTTCCCATCCTTTGCAGACTTTTTTTCCCAGAAAACCCAGTTACATTAAAGGTAGTAAATAGGAGACCTGTTGCTGTTTAGAGAGCTGCCTGGCACACTACAGCAATGCAAAACATGCTACCGTGTAATGCCTGCAAGAGTTATACACAGTGCAACATTATGAAATTCTAAATAAAAGGAAAACCTGAAGAGTTTGACATACACAGCCAAACACATCACAGAAAACTAGTTTTGCTTGAAGGACTGTTGAAATGCTACACTTAATTAGCTGCCGTGCTCTAGTTTTAACAGACTGCCCATAATCCAAAGAAATCTGAATAATAAAAAATACTGGAAGTAGGTTCTCACAGCCATGCAGTCTCTCAGGCTACTGTGTAAAAGCAATCCCACAGAAAAGAGGAAGAGGAGCTGTATGGCTCCTAAGGAATTATGCAAATGCTGCACAGCTGGAGCTCCAACAACCAGGGTCCCTCTCCACAGGGAACAGGCAGCAAGCTGGAGTGTAGTGACTCCGGTCAGACTTTCTACTTTCATTTTCCATCAGGTAATCACTATGGGGAACTATTTCAAGACAGCAGAGACATCCTTTAACCACTCCCAGGTAGCACCCTGCTACCCAAAGGAGGAACCTTCCTGTTTCCCATCCACCTTCACCCCGTTATATTCTATTGCTTCACCTCCAGCTGGTCCTGAGCAACTCCCCATCTCTCCAACACGAAGATCAGTAGCCCATGAAATAGTGGCATTCAAGATCCTGAGGGGAGTGAGGAAGGAGGGGAGCAGGTTCTGTAATTTAGTGGTTGATCTTGAACTCATCAGTTTGGACTGGAAGTGGCTCATAATCATTTAGGAGCCTTGAGGAAACTACATGTTAGAAACAAGAATCCCACAGCAGAGAGACGGAGCAGAGGCAGTCCTGGCCTCAAGAGAGGGCCACCCAGGACGTTCTCTCTTCCTGAGCCCTTCCTCCCCAGCTTGTCAGGGCAGCACTGGACTGACTTCACAATGAACTGACGCAGGTTCCAATACAATTACTTGGTTTGTGGTTTCCTTTCCTGCTACTGAGTGAAAATGAGAAATGTGCCCTGTCAGGCAGATAAATGTTGGTCTCCGTGACCTGCCTGAGAACACTGCCATGTTCACACCCACAGGATGTATACCACACAAAAGTGAATCCACCATTTGCTTTCTTTGACAGAGCCTTTCATGACATTGAGAGCTCCCAGGCCTGAAACCAGCTGATTTGAGAGAACCCAGCAACTGGGCAGCCCAACTGCCAGCTTTTTAGAGCACATGGTCATCTTTAAAATTCACTTTGCAGCTCCAGAATGCATGACAAGCTACAGAGCTCTACTGAATCATGGCCAGTTCATCTATACTACTCATCTCAAGAAATGAAAGCACTGAATTATTTAGGAAAAAAAAAGAATCACATTTAAGAAGTAACAACTGAACAATTAAAAAAGAGTAACAGTTCAGTTTTCACAGTGGTTAAACTGTTTACTAAAGGGTTGAAGATGAGCTGTTTAGTTTTCAACAGCATGATGACATTTTGCTTTCTGGTACATTGTCACAATCTAAAAATAAACCATTTATCTGGCTTATCTTTAAAGCAAATTAGTACAAAAGGGGTATATGAGCCAAAGAGGAAATACATACATTTTTAAATCAATTGAGCAGCAATCTAAGAACAAGACATATATAAGAACTAACCATCCTGAGAACACCTGCATTTCCTAAATTAAGCATAATGAAGGTTAAGAAGGGATTGATTATGTATGCACTAAGAATATGAAAGGTTGTTATAATTAACAACAGTAATTTTGAATGAGGTGTTAGACGAAGTTAATGAAGGGTAAATGTAGTCTCAAAACTCTAAGAATTCGAAATGCTGATTTATTTGGGAGATTATACTACTACTATCTATTTCATGACTTCCTCTGCAACATTTGGTGTCAGGCCTTGACAGAGATAGGAAACTAAACTAAACAGACCCGATCTAGTAATCTGTCCTACCAGAGACATTTCTGTGTTCTCATGTACTATAATAAAAGTCCATTATCAATGGATTTATGCTGCACATCTCTCACAAATCTGCCCTGCAGATCCCCAAAGGTGTATTTTTACAGCCACTGGGAAGCAGGTGTATTTGGAGCAGAAGCTAGATGATGAAAATGTTGCAGAACAAGAAGGAGAGAGAAAGAGAATACCCAAGACATAGAATTTCACCACTTTCCACTCTGCTTCTTGCATGGTGAAATCAGTCTGGAGAAGGTGCTGGCATTTGACAACGAGAAGTGTTGAAGCTCCACGTCTACCCCTACAAATCCCTCGCCTTCCCAGAGCTATTCCACAGTTCAGAACCATAACTAGCCAAGTGCTTGTGGCCAAGGAGATCTGGAGTAGCTGACCATCCTCAGCGCAGTTTTGAGTCCCTGTTTCCAAATACATTGGACATCATAATGCCAACCATGTGTACAATCCTACTAGAACACCCAGTGAGAAGTCACCTCAGCAGAAATGCTATGGATGGCATCCAGACAGAACAAAGCATGTCTTTGTTTTGATGCCTCACCCCAAAACCCTAGTAACCAACCCCAGCTTTAGATAGGAGAAGTTAAAGAATTGACCACTGTAATTCATCATCCGTAAGCCTGAGCTGCTGGTGTACCAGAGGACAGTCTAATCCCTCAGCAAACAAAGTTCACTAGATGTCAAGTCTGTGGATTGTCTAGCTGGCAAGATGCAATCACAGAATGAAAAAAAACCAGAGCAACAAATGTTGTTTTCCTGTCTTATTGCTAACCATATGGACATTTTCCCTACCACAGCTCTTAAGTAGGACAGGTACCAGAGATAGCTGCAGTGAGTGGGCTGTACTCCACATATTTCATCACTCTACTTCCAAGTCTCACCACTTGAACAGTCATCTCTAGAGCAAAATGATTCTCCTGTCTTGTGGCATGGAAATGCCCTCTCCTATAGCCTCTCTCATACCTCACATTGGCCATTGAAACCGGACCTTCAATTTACTCAGGAGATCTGCTTCCATCTGATATTTGAGCTTCTTCACTGAGATTATAATTTAGCCCATGTTGTTTTAATTATTGCTTCCTTGGGTTATCTTGCCTAAACAACTGAGCTGTTGTTAAACTGTCCACTTCAATGAATGTTTTATTCTTAATAGATTGCCCTTCTGATTTACCCCACGTTTCCTACATACAATCTTTCTCCACTATTCTGCTTAACATAAGTGTTTCTTTATTCTCTGCTCTTAGTATTTCTTCTTCTTCAGCACCCCTGCTGCTACAATCTACTGTATTTTGTTAAACCCTACCAATCTTTCACCTCCCTTGCACCCTCCCAAAGCCCCTCCATCTCACCACCTTACCATCACCCCCTCCCATCCTCCCTCCAAGTCCATGTATTTTCTTTCCTTCTGGAGTACCCCACTCGGCAATCTCAGCTGATTGGGGGAGTTCTGACAGTTTTCCCAATAAAAAACTCAGTTTTTAAGTAAGAAGAAGAATATATGAAGGAAGACAACCTGTTTCTGAGAACAGCCAGCAATCAGGACAAGGCTAAATGCCAGCAGAGCTGTGCACCCTGCCCTGCCTCTCACTCCACGGTCCTGTCTCAGGGGACAAAAGGAGCTGAGGGAACAAGGGACAAAACTGGAGCCTAATTAGCACCGCTATTTATAGAACATCTTCCTCTTTGAAATGGGAAGAGATGCTGGTGACAGCCGAGGTAACACTTTGGATCATCTCCAGAACTAAGGTAATCCGCTTCAGAAAACACTGAGGCACGAGTTATTCTTGAGCTGGCGCACCTGCAATGTCACCCGTGAGTACGTTTCCAAGGGACAGCATGCACAGCCACCACCAGGCAGGGAGGGATGCAAGGACAGGACCAGGAAAAGGAGGTAAGAAATCCCAAGGGTACCTCCCCACTGCTCCTTTTGAGAGGAGGTGTGCCAGCTTCCTCAGGCAAAGGATAAGCCCAGCAGACCCAGGGTACTTTTCATTATGAATCAACTTTCTGAAGTCTTACGGTCCTTTACAGTATCAATACTTAAAAGATGCTGCTAAAAAGAGCAAGGAAAAATCCTAAACAAACGTTCAAGAAATTAATGTAAGAATCTACTCAGTATGAGGATAAAAGTAAAAATTCACTGAATAAATCATCCAGCCTATTTAGTCCTTCAACAAGACATCTTAAGAGAGGACTGTTGCCTGAGAGTTGGTTTAAAAATACTTTAAAGTATCATTTATTTGTGCTTGATGCCTAGTCCAGAGCCAGCGTGTTTTATGAGATTTTCCTCCCCGGTACATTCAAGACATTTACTTTAGACCTAAAAAGATGATGATGAAAGGACAAAGCCTAGCTATTTCTTCCTTCAAACTTGCTGAGAACTAATCTGTTCAGCAGTTATCCAACAGTTTAAGAAATACCTGTAGACAGGCAGCATTTCAGGAGTGGAAAGAACGTCACAAGAATTTTAGGATTCTTTTTAATTTCTCTAAGTCAAAGTAAGTTATTGATCTTAAACGGAAAGGAGTAAGAGTCTCACGAGACAGACTGCACAGCCACAAAAGACATCATCACCTTAAACCAAATGATCAGGTTAAATTTGGGAAAGAACTTATTAAGCTCTAGAGTCCTGAGCAAGCTCATATTCACCTAGGCTGATCCACGGTTTCAAGGGAAAGCACACTACACATGTGCTCTCGGCTGTGCTGCAGAGAACACAGCTCACACCCCAGTGGAAACCCCAAGAGCCCATTTGCCTCCATGCCAGCAGAGAGAACTTTGCTCTCCTCCACGATGTAGATCTGCTGTTCTGCAGCAGATGAGAAAACAGAATTTGTACTAAACTTGTAAAACCAACTGAGAGTATAACAACTCAGGCCAGCGAATACATTTTTCCACAGATTAGGTGGGGAAGAACAACAAAGTCGACCCTCTTAGTAGAAAGACTTTCACTACCAATGGCCTGTTTGACAAGTAAAGCACAAACCAGGTTTTTTAAAACAAAATCAGAGAAAGCATCAAAGATGCAAGGCAAAAACAAACATGTTATCACATGCTGGACCTCATTAGCATTTACTGAGCTACACTGGATAAGTGTTTTCACTTGTTCTGTTGTCTAAACAGAACTATCAAAACACACGATTTCTCTAATGATAGGTTTACTTTTTTGTTGTTGTTACCATTTTTGGATTAGCAAAGCTGAAGTTCCACACTCTGCTGTTCCCTTCTGGATGTGCTTAAACATTTAAAGGCAACGGCTGGAACAGGGCAGAAAGAATAAATATCTCAAGTGCATTTTTACTGCCTCATCCAACCGGGCATACAAAAACCTGGAGATGTTCAGCATTTGTCCATAAGGCTTAGCAAGTGTGTTTGTGCTAGATGCTTGCTGGGTGCCAAGACAAAATGTTCAATAATATGACCTATAAAGGAATGCCCAGATTGGTCTTGTTTCTCCTATTCCCTTCACTGTTGCAGTTTCCTTAGTTAAAAAAATACAGATCAGCCTATAATTAGATGCAATTCTCACTGTAGCAATCCCTAGCATTTAAAAATCATGAGTCAGGCCCCCAAAATTATGATTAAGGCACAGAAATAAGGCATCTGAAAAACAACAACCCACAACAAATTTTTATTTACCTTTTGGGAGCCGAGCCACCATTCACATTTGCAAAAATGAAAATTCCTTTTCATTTTTATTCCATGAAACCAAGACTACCACAAATTCACCTTGACTGCAGGAGCTGGCACAAGAATTACAAGGGTGGGCAAGAGCAGACTTTGTAGGATTCCCCAAGTCATACTAACTGCCCCTGACCACAAACATACACAGTTCAGCATCTGTTCCTGCTCTGCTCTGGGAGAGGGGTAAATCATCACTAAGCCAGGTGAAATTTCACAGGTAGACATCACCTGGACTGCTGATCCTCAGGGCTCCAGAGCCTGAAAACAGTCGGGGTCATGGCCCTTGGCAAAAGGTCTCCTAATACTCCTGAATTAAGACCAGCACAGAGATAAATGTTAAACTCCTCTCCTCATAACCAAGGAATAGTGGCTGATGTATAAACTTTCCGAGAACTTAAGAGCTGAGCTATCTGCTTTACAGATAACTCTTCAGAAGAGCAGGACAGACACCTGTAGAGACACTTAAGTTTCTCATCCCATTTCTTAATTAATATCGTAAAAATTACAGAGGTCTAAAAGCTAACAAAAATTAAATACAGCATGTATTTCTTTCAAAGGTGTTTTTTGAATCCACCTTAAGCAAGCTGTAGCAAGAGACTTCACCCCGTCATTCCCCTTCTCACTTGATCCAACAGCATTCCTCTGCTCCCGCCTCACGAATATTGCGTTTCCTTTCTCTCCCGTGCTACGGCCATACCCTGCTTGTATTTATTCTCATGCCTTTTACATTCTCATTAAGTAGTAAATGGCACGACACAGGAGACTGCAAAGAGTCGGAACCTTGTCCGACAAATAAGAACCTAATGCTCCCCGAGCGGATGGCCGTAAATCACCCACGACGAGCAAGGGTAATCTAAAGATTACAGTCTGATTAGGGATGTCTACTGCAGCACTCACTGCTGCTGTCTAGTGACAGAGCCCACAGACCAAGCAGCCCCCACCTTTCCTGGGGCTCCCAGCTTTCTTGCTCCCACCAAGCTTTCACCCGACCCAGAGCCTGAACACTAAGTTCATGACTTGCATGGGTCAGGTACAACCATGAAAGAACATGAAGATCAGCTGAAAAGATGTTTCAAGAACAAAGGAACAAATACCCGGGATCAACTCCCTGATAACTCCCTGATGTCTCCTTTCTTTTCTTTGCCTTTCTCCAGACTTGCTCCTGTTCTGCACCAGCAGCTCTCACTGTGCTCTGAGCTGCTGTTCACCAAGTACCATTTCACCCTCTGACTCCCATGACTGCAGCAGAAACCCCGAGGAGCACCCAAGGCTGACATGGAGGTGCTGCCAGGGTGCAGAGGGGACCAAAAGATCCCTGTGCTGTGAGGCAAAGAAGGGCCCAAAGCACACCCACCACGTGGGGCGTCTCACCAAGAATTAGGGAACATCTCTGCCAGCAAATGCAATGTGAGGGCACAAAAAGCCAAGAGGTGCACTGCTGACCAGCAGATGAGAGGAAACAGAGACTGAAGAGCCAAGATACAGCTGGAGGGGGAGGAAAACATAATACCAGGCAGCAGAGTAGGGTGACAGCAGCCAACAGCACGCAAGCTCTATGAGGGCTATTTCTTTTCTCCCCAGACAGGACTAAGGTAGAAGATAAGATACATGGAAACAATAGGGAACAAAAAGGAGCAGCTAAAGGGGAAGGACAGTGGTTAAAGCAGTCAGTTACTTAGCCCGAGGGGTAAAAATTGTGGTCAAAAGTAAGAATCTGAATTTCCTCAGTAGATGAAGATTCATTCTTCGACTTCTTTGTTAATGTTAGGCTCTGGTTAATCCTTCCCTGTGGGTTTTTTTTTTCCCCTCACAAAGGTACATGCCTGATTCCACAAGCATATTTTTAAACACTAAGCCAAACAGAGCACATGACCTATTACAAATGGTAAAATACCATCATTTAAATACTGGTGATGTTTTGCAAGAATGTAAGAGTGTGAAATGTAACGAAAATATTTATCCATCATTAATTAAAAGTTTATCAGCATTTTTTTTTTTAAAAAACAGTGCTACATGGCAACTCAATAGGGAATACAAAGTAAAACTGTAAGGTACTATCCAGGAACAGTGATTCATTTCCCAAGTGAATGCTACATACGGGGGAAAAAAGCTCTTCTATTCCCTTCTAAATAGATAAATGCTTCAGTGAAAGCCATAGAAAGAAGATAAAAATTTACATTAAAGCATTACACACTTCACAAGTAGCAAGCTGGTGTCTCCAGGTACCAGCAGCAAGAAGAGCCAGTAGCCACCAAACCTTCACCACAGGTAAAGGATCACTCCTCCAGACGATACTCAGGCAGCCTTTCAC
The DNA here is from genome assembly GCA_013399855.1 of Oxyruncus cristatus. Taxonomy (NCBI): domain Eukaryota; kingdom Metazoa; phylum Chordata; class Aves; order Passeriformes; family Cotingidae; genus Oxyruncus; species Oxyruncus cristatus. The sequence continues at coordinate 1,267,682 of VXAY01001311.1, read as the reverse complement.
TAGCCCAAGTATTTCTTCACATTGAAAATTGAAAACCCACTCCATTAATCAAAATTCCTAATCTGCATAGTCGGGATAAATCTCACTACATGCTTTCTTGGAACAAAATTCCTTCAGAGTAGCTGAGTAACCTGAGAGTCTTCATCCCATCTGTCATTAAGCCTAAGTCCTGCCAACTCACTGAGATAGGCAGGCATCAGAGAGCCCTGGATTCAGCATCACCCTCCCTCATTGCATATTTCAGTGCTTTTTTGAACTGCTTCTCCCAACTATTGTAGCAGCAGATACCTCATCACCCTGCATTAGGACACACCACACTGCAGGACCATCAGCACATGGAAAACATCCTACACGATGGAACCTCCAAAGGTTCTGAGGCAGACAAAACAGAATTCCCAGAGCGACATTTGGCCAAGACAGATGACATAGGAAAACATTAAAACCACTTCACTGGGGGAAAATAATAAAAATTATGTTTTGTTTGTTTTTTATCTTTGATGGGAAATACAAAACTTTTATTCCTCTATTACAGCAATGGCCTCTCCAGGCATTCCAGAAATAGGCAGAGCAAGTTTTTCCCACAAGAAAGCAAGCAAAATAGCTGTTCTGTTTTCCTAGTGCTCCTTAAAATACAGGCCAGCTACACAGCAGCTTTTAAATTAAAGCTGGCTGTGCATCCTCAGAGCAGAGGCGACCTGATGAGTAGAGACTTTATCTTGCTAATACACAAAGGCAAAGTCTGCAGTTTACTTGGAAAGCCTGATAGCCAACAACTGGGATGCCAAGGATGGAAGACAAGAGATGCCTTGAGCATCAGTGGGAGCTGCAAGACTCTGAAGAAGGTGAATGGTAACTCAGTAGGGGAGGGAGATAAAGGAGCAAATAACTTCACACAGGTTCTTCGTATCACTGCTATGAATGGTGATTGGATAATTATAAAAGGAGCCATCCAAAAAGTATGGGGGTCCCCTGAAAGCTGAGGAGGGCATCAAGCAGCTTAGGAATAGAAACAGACTGAAGAGATAAAGTAAAAAATAAAAAGGGAAAAATATAAATGAAATGGTTGTTCGAGAAATTAAGTGATGCTGACAGCAAACAGGGAAGACAAAAAAGTTAACCATTTCTGTTCAGTATTCAGCTGTTCCCAGCAGCTTTAAAAGCCTAACTGTAGCCACATCTCCACTTGAAAAGAAAAACTCTAAACCAAGAAATTCAGGAAGGCATTTTCCTGGCAGATGAAACAGTAGAAGTCAAAATAATCCAATCTGTTTTGATTTAATACAACAACAACAAAAAACCCCACCACTGTGTTGGGCTGTAAAATATTTTATAACAATCTAATTTCAACAGAGCAGTGGGAAAGTGACCTTCAAAACCCTGGTCGAAGCCAGGATGTTGCTCTCCATGGTTTAATTCACCTTGTTAAAAATTTCAACTATCACTAAGGTCAAGGCAAGAGGCACAGCTTCTTCATGAAGCCCAGAGCTTCCGTAGCAATTACTTTAAAAGACTTTGCCAGGGCCAAGTGACTTATTGGTGCCCCATCCCACCCTCTGCTTATCAAACCAGTTTAGATTCCAAGACCTGGGAGAAGAATTGTCTCTGGTCTTCCATACGTAAAAATTGTGACGTGAATGTGCACCGAGGTTTACAAATACTACTTAACACAGATTAATGTGCTTCAGCGTGAATTTAACTGCCTGCAGCTATTTTAAAATGATTTAACATTAGGAGCATTTTTTTAATTTATTTTGAGAACCCCATACAGCATACAGAAAAAGATTAATTATTTACACAGGGATTTAAAATTTAAGCATTTTTTTGGTGCTTACAAAACTGGAACAACAGAAAACTGCAGTTCAGACAGACTCCTCGTTCCAGTGAGTTTCACCCACATTGTGGGAGGATAAATTCTAAAGGGGGAAAGACATCTCATTTTCCATAGGTCTTTTAATACTTATATCACTGAACACACGTCAAATGGGAGCAACACTCTTGGGTGCTCTGAAGATGAAAATTACTACTAGAGGAATAAATCACCAGTTACTATGTTGTATGGACAGGTCAGTGCCCATTCCATCCACTCCACAGCATTAAAAAGGAAAGCACAGATGTGAAAATACACAAATCCAGCAGTGTCTGTGTATGTACATACCAGACTTTTGGGGCCCTGGTTGGGTAACCTAAATTCCAGTAAAGTGTCTGTTCCTCCTGTTCCCTGGTGCCTGGCTCTGAGCCTTTGGATGCTCCCAGCTAACAGGAAAAGAACCTCGGGGAGTTGGCTACATCTTTGCAAGATATTAGAAATAGGGATCTCGACTGTCTGTTTTATGGGGATCACGAATCAAGTCTGTAAGAAAATGCTACTTAGGGTTAAGAAAGGAGGATAGCAGGAGCTGGAACTGCGGAATTTAAGTCAATTCCTATCTTGCCAGCACAGCCCTCATCTGCAAAGATACAGTGAGCTAACTCAGACAACTGATTCTCATAGTTTTCATGTCATCCAGGTATCCAAACACACCTAAAGACTTTAAAGATATGGTGCCAGAACTCTCTACCACTTGCTTTCTTCATCACAGCCTCCAAATAATGACATGGAATAAGAACATTTCTTTCCTCTCACCTTTAACCTGCTCTTCATGTTGTACCTCTTCACCAAAACTACTTCCCACCTCAGCTAGAGACACCAAGAAACCACAAATTACAACTATCCACTTATCACCAATGAAGCAAATACTACAAAAAAAACCCCTAAACAACAAAACAAGCAAAATTGTTGATAAAAAAAATACAGCCAGGCAGTAGCAACACCTACTCAGGAGAGAAAAATCAGCTGGATTCAGCCACTGCCAATGCACGACGTGAGCATATCCACTAGTTTCAGGGCAGGGCGTCACAGGCCACAGAGGCAGAACTAACCTAAGCCAGCACCTACCAGCTCTACTCATAACTCCATCCTTCACATGTCTCAGTGAGAGAAGCAAGAATAATTCTGCATCTGATAAAGCTGTTTAAGCAGGGCAAAACTCTTATCTAACTCTCACTCGTGCAACACGAAGTTTAATCTCAGATTTGTCTTGAAATACTCCACTGAGGATTGCAACACATCAAAAGAGAGGATAAGGAAAAAAACCATCTGAACTAAAGAAACCCCTGCTGCCTAGGCAGTACCGTTTGTCTCACCCAGACAGGGAAGTGACCTGGAATTCTGTGTTAATACAATCCAGAATGAAAAAGGATTCGCACACGGGGGTGCTCCTCGGCGCCCGTTGTGATTGCACTCAAGGTACAGACAGGAACAGCTGGCAGGGAGCAGCTGGCAGGGAAGGTTACAGTCGGAAGAGCCCCTCTGGCACAGCACACAGTGGCAACAGAGCGTTCTTTTCGCAAGGCACGCGAAAGCCAAGAGTAGAAGAGGCTCCACACAGTCTGTCCACACCCACACTGCAAGCACCAGAGTCTGCCACGTCCTGAGAATGCGTCCAGTTCAGCCACTGATCCCACTGCGTGATTTCAGGGCAGCAGCTTCTCCACTCTGTCTGTGGAAAATGGACAAAAGGCCAAACCTGATGAAAGGGAGTGGAGAAGCCACCTGGCAAGGTGAGCACGGCCTGCTTGGCTCAAGGGACAGAGGGGACATCACGGAAGAGCAGAGTCAAGTTGTAGCAGATGCTCTGGACTGGAGGCAGGTCACAGTGAGTTCACAGGGGACATCTTCCACCAGCTTAACTAAGTCACCCTCAGAATAAGCCCTGGGTGATCTTTCAGCATCACACAAAACTGATGCAGCAGAAGCAAGATCACAATCTGAATCTCAAGGGACGCCTTTCTGTTGCCGTGCAGAGATTGTTCCATCTCTTCCTGAAGAATCTCTAAGTCACTCACCACCACTGAACCCCTTCGGTGGGACAGTCAAAAGCCCACTGGCCCCAAGCAAATTCACTCCCCAAAGGAGGTTCCACCCCAGGCAACAAACGAAGCAGAAGTGTCATGTTATCACACTTGGGTGGGATTTGTGGTTGTACAGAGCATGTAAGGCAGATGAAAAGATCCAGCTTTGCCTTTAATGAATTGCAACATTTTAAATAAAACCATCCTAAAAGCATTATTGTATGTCATTTACTTCAACAAATAACAGACAACAATTAACAACATTTTTGCCTAAGTAATTTCAGCAGCAACACCAGGCTCTTAAAAAAACCCCTGAGCAATCTGTGAAAACAATTACGGCGCAATAACATTAACCACCTCAGAGGATGACAAGCCATTATATTGTAGGCAAACTAGACATGTTAGCCATTTGTGACTGTAATGACAATCTCATTCCTATTCTGACCACTTTGTAGTTCAAGCAGTTTACCATCTGACTGACAGATTATTCAGCACTTGTCAGACAGGAGATGTTTCCACAGTGGAGAGTCTGACTACCCTTGGCCACCACTGAGTTGAAATTTAAAGGATGCTACTGGTGACAGATGTCTGGTAGGCTGTGCTCACAATGGCAAATGCCCTGAATTTGAGGACTTTAAAGGAACCTACATTCACCTGAGGAAAGGACTTGGACCAATAGCTCTTTTAATAGCTTCAGTTGTATCTTCAGGCTTTCCAACACACGTCCTTCCGTCTAAGAACCCAGGCAGCTCTCGTGCTGACACCCACAGCACAGCATGACTCGGTGCACTTGCAGAATCACAGAATGGTTTGGGGTGTAAGGGACCTTAACAATCAACCCCACAGCCATGGGCAGGGACACCTTCCACTGAACCAGGTTGCTCAGGGCCCCATTCAACATGCCAGGACCTCTCACAAAAGCCATGTATGCAGAATCCAGGCTAAGAGCGTGCTTTAAACACAGAATCACACACACTCAAAGGCTTAATCCTGCTCTTTTTGTTACTCCCACAAACTGTCCCTCATCGCAGCTGCAGCAAGACACCACACACCTTAAAGCAGCAATCCATGACTATTTACACAGGTATTTTTATTTGAAAACCAGCTCTGGGACTCCTTATTCGAACACAAAACCCTCGTTGAATCATTCCACAAGGACCAGGACATTGCATTAGTGTTCTTGCATTCGCAAGAGTTTACATGGATCTGATCTTTACATAAGGTTTCTGGCTGCTCAGAGAGGAGGAAGGGGCAGTGGAGACTGACCAGCTACTGGCACTTGGTTGTCAGAATTCAACTCAAACTACTCCAAATTACCCAGCTGCTTTCACTGACCTTGCTAAGTCACTTAGTGACGCTGTCTTTGATCCAGCTACAGAAGGCAAAGGGGTAACAGCCCTTCTGAGGTTTGAAAAATATTATTTGATCAAGTTAATTACCCAGCATCAACTATACTTATCTACCTCAACAGTAGGAGTCCACAAAGGAGCAGAAACACATCAGGTGTTGGCTCTGTGTAGCAAGGACCTGGCTATTCAAACACCTTGTACATTACCACAAATGCCACCATATTGCACAAAGCAGTAACGTGAAAGTTTGCATATGGATTTTTAGCACAGACTAATTCAAAATTTATGCTTCAAAAACTGAGTAAAACTGAAATTGTTTGGTAACTAGAATCTGGCAGGAGACTGGGGAGAATGGCAATTGACGCTGTTCTTAAATAATATATTAACAATACATTAAAGCCCACTTAGTATTAGACTATTATGGAAACTCATGCTACTTGAAAGTCCACACGCAGGTTTTCTGTGAGGTTCTATCCCTCCTTTCCCATTCAAACAGAGACTGGCATTCACAGGCAGTTACCAGCAGAAAGTGAAATCTGGAGGTTTCACAGCCAGCTTGCTTAGAGACAGCGGGACCAGAGCAAAGACTGGGACACTGTTTCTGTTAATCACCTCAAATATACAGCAGCCTGCCTGACATGGACTTCAATTTCAAAACATTCTATCATGATAAGAAGCAAATTTATGCAGCAAAAAGAGAGTTCTATGTCACAGCTATCTGAATCATATAGCATACTATACTCACTACATATCTCCAGTGTACAATTTCTCTTAAAAACTTGATTTTTTGAAGGAGATTAATTTAAAGCTCATTGCATTTAGCGCTGCACCAACTCATCAACAGACACGGAGAAGAAACAATAGCTCCTTTCACTGCATGAGACTCTCTTCAGTAGCATCTCTCAGATTATCACTACGCTTGGAGAGTGGAGAAACATATGGGCAAGTGGAATAGCTGATGAGCCACGCAGAGTTTTTGTTACTAAACCATGTGGTGGAAATGGTCTAAAACTGTTTTGTAAACTGAAGCTGCAGCAGCGCTACAGATCTTCAAACAACATTTGGTTTACAAACATGAAAAGTAATAGACCAAACTCCTTCCTACATCACCTATCAGGGTAATTTTTTAGAAATCTGGATTCTTCTACCCCCCAAAATGGGGATCTGTAGCACAACAGGATTAATTAGTACCCAAGAAGATCAACCTAGTTTCTAGTGTCAGTTAGGTGTTCTAGGAACAGGGTCATACATCTGTATCTTATTGCTAGTTCTGTATTAAAGAGAAGACTTCAACCAGGCCTGCCCAATGACATAACAGTAGCACACCCCAGCTTATCACCTATCATTGCATACGTCTCCTGCAGGCTTGAAAGAACTGTAAAGTTTCAGTTATCCCAGCAGGCAAGACATTAAGCGATCACATGTCGGCTGCCGTTCGTGGCTAATGCAAATACATTCAAAAAAATACTGAAGAACATCAAACTGTACATCACTTAAAAACAAAGAAAAAATTAAGAAGGGGCAATAAGGCCCTTGGAATTTGGATCTGATTCATTCTAGCTTTTACCAAACAGGGCTGGGAGGGGGTTTTGTGAGGGTTTGCTTTCTTCCCTGTTTACCACTTACTCTGATCTTTAATTTTGTGCTTGGAGGAAAGGGAGAAACCCCAGCTTCCCTGCGGGAAAAGGAGGGAAATCCGCCTCTCTTCCAATCGTCTGCATTTTACCCAGACACACGTGAAATTTCTGTGAGGATGAGAATCCCCACCGCACACGCTTTTAAGGCAGGGCCATTCAAAAATATCCTCCCCGCTGCAGCGACCCGGTTCTCCACCGCTATCAGCGGCACCTAGACTGCAACATTCCTCCCCTCCTGTGCTGCTGGGCAAGGTGAAATGGGCTCCAAAGATTATCGCCATTTCCCAGCCACGTCAAAAGAAAGGAGAAAAAAAAAAGGTGCCTTTTCACGTGGTTTCTATAATAAACCGCAGAGTCGAGGACCAGCGCGGTGCTTCCCAAGTGCTCCTCGGAGCGGGGATGCTGACACGAATGCACATCCACGCAAACCTTCCCTTACGCATCCCAGGAAGCTCCACAAGCCGAGCTTTCCCTGGCAGCAACCTGGCAGTGCCCATCTCTGAAGGAAGCCGGGCTCCCAGCCCCGCGCTTTGTTAGCAGCCACAGGGGCTGCCGGTGCAGCTGCTACCCGGGAAGCGAGAAGCATCCTATTGTGCGGGCAACGCCGCAAGCCTCGGAAATCTCAGCGCCCCTTGGGAATGCATCCCTGCCAGGATAAGCCTCCATCTCCCGCGCCGAGCCCCTTCTCCTCCCCGCAGCAAACGGAGCCACCCCAAAAAAAGTTTTGCTGGGCAAGAAGGGCAGGCAGGACTGGGGAAAAAAACAAAGGGTCGGGGAGGAAAGAATAAAGTTTGGGGTTCGGCGGGGCTGGGAGGGCGCCCGGGAGGGCTCCGGCAGCCACCCGCCTGCCCGCGGCTCCGTGCCCGTCCCCGCTGCCCTTGGGCCGCGCACGGCGGTACCTGAACAGGGCGACCGCAGTCTCGTTCCTCCTCCACGCCTTGCCCTGCTGCAGCAGCACCCCCTGCACGATCTCCTTCTCGTCGGGCAGCCGGTACACGGGGAAGACGTAGAGCCAGCAGAGGACGAAGACGCCCAGGGCGCTGGCGCCCACGGGCAGGCGGGTGCGCGGCCACTTCCACGGCAGCCCCGCCATCCTCATCCTCCTCCCGCAGCACCG
>VXAY01001311.1:1239602-1259375 GCA_013399855.1 Oxyruncus cristatus | reverse complement strand
AGACGCGGGGGCTGGGGAGGGAGAGAGGGAGGGGAGCGGTGCCGGAGCCCCGGGTGCTGCGGGGCTCCGCTCCGCTCCGGCGCCGCAGCCGCTCCCGCTCGACCCGCGGGCACCGGCCGAGCGGAGGGAAGGAGGGAGGTCCCGCTCCGGGCAGCGCCGCGGGCACACACGGACCCTCCCTCCCTCCCAGCGCCCCGGCACACACGGACCCTCCCTCCCGGCGCTGGTCTTTTTCCCTCAGCACCAGCCGCGCCGATCTCCAGCGGGCCCTGGCGGGCACCGACACCGACCTCCTGCATCCCGCTCTCCGCTCCTCTCGTGACTCCCCGCGGAGCGTCCCGAGCGCTCCGTGCCTGGGGATCCCCCGGGGTCAAGCCAAGGAGCCCCGGAGCCGGGATCCCCGTGCCAGTCAAAGTGCATTCTGCACAAAGTACATCCTCTGCAAGGTACGCACAGAAATGTTGCATTAAGTTGGGGGTTTTTTTTGTTTGTTTTTTTGTTTTTTTGTTTGTTTTGTGGTTTTTTGGGTGTTTTTTTTTTTTTTTTGAGAACGTTGCAAACTCGGGGTGGGGAGGGCTGTGTTCAGCAAACCCAAAAGCAGAGCGCACCCCAGCCGGCAGCGCCGTTCCCAAAGCAGCAGCTTTGTATCAGCATGTGCGCAGCATCCCCGGCCGGCCGAAGGAGATCATTGTCTCGCTCTGCACTGCTGCGGCCTCACCTCCAGTCCTGTGTTCAGCTTGGGCAACACAATATAAGACGGATACAAAGCTATTAGAGAGTGTCCAAAGGAGGAGTATGGAGATGGGGAAGGGTGTAGAGGGGAAGCCATACGAGGAATGGCTGAGGTCACTTGGCTTGTTTAGCCTGGAGGGGACTGAGGGGAGACCTCACAGCAGTCTACAACCTCCTCACCAGGGGAAGTGGAGGGGCAGGCACTGATCTCTGCCCTCTGGTGACAAGGGACAGGACCTGAGGGATCAGCGTGAAGGTGTATCAGGGAAGGTTTACTTTAGATATTAGGAAAAGCGTCTTAACCCAGAGGGGTTTGGCCACTGCAACAGGCTCCTCAGGCAAGTAGTTACAGCACCAAGCCTGACAGAGTTCAAAAAGCATTTGAACAACTCTTTCAGGCACATGGTGTGATTCTTGGAGTGTCCCGTGCAGAACCAGGAGTTGTATTTTGATGATCCTTGTGAGTCCCTTCCAATTCAGGATATTCTATGATTCTGTGTGCCCACACACAGAACATACGTGCTTGGGTCTGTGAAGAAAACACACTGGAGTATACCCCCAGGTGGGCCATGGGAGTTGGTGGGGTGTCCCAGCCCTCTGGGATGATGGCTGAATTGCCCAGAGCTTGAGACATTTGGTCGAGAAGCCACCCAAAAGCCAAGGAGCAGCAGCATGAGCCTTGCATACCTATAGAAATGTCCAGCTCGGGCTTCCCATCAGGAACCCACCACCTGCCTGCCAGGATGAGCGTGCCACATGAGTGATCTTCAGCCCTCCTAATTCAGCAGAGTGTGATCATTTTGTGCCAACAGAGTGACTCCAGCAGTAGAAAGCACCTCTCTGTGGTAATCAGATAGGTTGAAACATGGTAGACATGTTCAGCTCCTCTCAGTGAGAATCTCAGAGGTATTCCCCAATTTCAGAGCCCAGTCTCTACTTCCTGACATAAAAGGCAGATTCAGCCCAGGCTGGTACCATCAGTGTGTGTTCAGCATCTCCAGACATCTTTCAGACCCACTGAGAAATGCTGCAGACTCCCACATAACCCTAGAAAGAGTTTTATGTGAGTTAGTAGCCAGCTCCATTCCATACTTTTCAGCCCTGTGGGGGTTGAAAACTACTTGACTACTTCGGGCACATTCAGGGTTGAGTGGTAACCACGGGATGGGTTTGGACACTCAAAACTTGGGAGGTTGACTCAAGGCATGTCAGCACAGAACATCTTGCAGAGATATGTTGATCATGGTGGGTGATACGGGGGGAAGTAAAACTGAATTCATCTGCTAAAATTGTCTGGAGCACAGTGATGAATGGCTGCTGTTAGTCACCTAGCAAAGGGTGGCAAAAGAACAACCCATGCGTCAAGATTCTAACCAAAGCATTAGAGATTTGGTCAAACAAATTCTGAGCTTGAAAACAGACAACCCCAAATTCTACAGCTCTTTCTGCAAAGGTCTTGACCATGCCCTGGATTAATGATTGAAGGAAGCTTTGAAAAAAAATTGGGTGAAGGAAGGAAAACAAGAAGAAAGTTTGACACACTTTGTTTAGCATCTCCTGGCCATAAGGCAGCAATACAATAATCATAAATACTAGCTGGGTGTTTAAACAGCTTTTACAGCCAGAGATCCCAACAGATACTACTTAGTAAAAAAAAACAAACTTGGAAATCTCAATGCACTTTCAGTGCGTGAGAAAAGGAAAAACATTCTCTTTCATAGTGTGTTGCCATGTAGAAATTTACACTGACAAAGAGTACTTTAACATCATGATATCTAATTAACACAGAAATGCCAGAAACATGTAATTGCACAAGAAATACTCTTTTCATTCGTATCTGATATGCTAGAGCTGTCTAGAGCATTATAGCTTTTTTCTCTGGACAAAAATGAGAAAAGAAACTGAGCAGGGCATTTTGGTTAACCTCCTGAAAAAAATATTTAGAGCAGGATAAATATTTTCATTTTGGTTGAAGAAACTATTTACCAACAGCAAAACAAGCCAAAACCTGTTCAGTCACCTCTACTAAAAATGAAGAGAACCATTAAATCTCTGGAGACTGGTTCAAAACATAGCTAGATTTATAATTAGTAAAAAAAAAAAAAAAATAGGGTTTGAAATGTACAAAACTGTATCCCAAATTAAATCCCGACTTTTTGCTCACCTTTAATTGAGAAGAGAGACAAACTAGAGGCTCGGTGTTGCTTGGGAAACCAGAAAGTGGAAAAGAACAAGAGAAAGTAGGAACGACTTATTCTTTCACCGTCCAAACTGCTTACAATGAACCAAGTTAAAATACAAGCAATACACACAAGATTTTTGGGATATCTTTTATTTGCGAGTTATTCTGAAGCCTTTCCTCTCCTTTTTCCAAACCTATTTCAGCATGAAGCGCCGAGGCTGTTCGCTGAATTCATAACAGCCCATGGTCTGCCTAGTGCCGTCACCGTGTCCTGCCTGCTGCCCGCAAGGACCCGGCTGCATCAAGACAGAGATGAGGCAGAGCTTGTTATGTTGCTACTGCCTTGCCATGGGGAACTGAAAATGCCTGGCCTCGTTCTGCTCTTGCACAGGTGGGAATTACAGATGCGCCAGGACAAGCTCAAACCCAGGTTTTTCACTCTAGAGTCGAATCTGTTTCTAGGCAGCGTTATCAGTCGCTGTCCTTTCCCTCTGTCAGTGAGCCCTGAAGAGAAGTGCACCAGTGCTTTCTGCTGAGGATGACAGCTTCAGGTGGAAAATAAACAGAGGGCAAGAATAAATTGCCAAAAATGAATCTTGTTTTCAAGCAAATTGTCTGAAGTACCTCAGTGACACTTTACAGTCGTGGAGAAGATAGATAGATGTAGTGATCGACAACCCATGCCTTGAAATCGAAGCAGAAAATTGATATTCGAGTGTGATCCTACTCTGCTGAACTCCATTTTTGTGAGAACTGAGCGGCAAGATTTGACCTCACCTCCATTACTTTCGTTCCAAGTAAGACCCCCAGCCAGAAGGGACAGGTGTCCTGACCAGGCTCTTACAGCAAAAAAAAAAAAAAGTTGTTCTTGAGAGGTGCCTTTAAAAAGCAGCACAGAGGAAAGCAACAACTGAGAGCACGAAATACCATGTCTCCTAAACACTCAGAAGAAATAGTGTGCCCATTCACTGATCAGGAAGAAAACGAGGTGATGTGATTTTCCCCGTTTCCCTCCAAAAACCACCAGCAAAATCCCCTGTTCCCTGTTGCACTCCCCTCCTGCCCCTGCGGGTGGAGCTGACACTCTGCTCAGCCAACACCTTTCTCAAGCGTTAGAGTCCAGGTTCTCTTTCCCTTGCTCCCAGGCCAAAACGCACGGGAAGATCAGAGCTGCATCCTTCAAAAAATCCGGGTTTTGCCTGCGTTCATTTGGGGAATCTTGTACTCCTACAGGCATCGCTCTCTTTCAGCTCTCTTGCTTCCAAAATAACAGGGATTCCCCCTTCACTTCAGCATCCCACGCGCTTTCCTCTCCGCAGAGTTTAGCAGAGGAGTTACATTGGAATCAGCTTTCGGGCTATGGCATCCTTTTAGTCGATGAAATTGTTATCGTGCCATATACCTGGTAAATCCGTTGTCTTCCGAAGGCACTCGGTTACCAACTGACTAAAATTCCTTGCTCTACACCACACCATCAGCTCTGCAAATATTTCATGCTTCATTAGCAGAGTCTATGTGAAGGTTGGATTTGTTTTCTAAGGGAAAAGGAAGCTGAAAAAAGTAGGTATTCTATGTCTCAGCCCAGCTCTTATTCCCCACTGCCGTAAATCCTCAGTGCTATGTTTTTGGACCCAATGTACAGCAGCAAAATGTTCAGAAATCATCTCCTGTCTGAGCTATTATTGTAGGCCAGCTTTTGTGTGGTGTGGCCTGTGAATGAGCTGATTTCTCTGCATTACTGCTGTTGATACAGTTAAAAAGACCTGGGATCTGAATCTCATTCTGTAAGAAAAACACAAACACTGTGAACTCCATGAACGGACACACAGTTGCCCGTATGAAGACCTGTTGGCATATTCCCATTATGCTTCTCCCTATCAGAATTTACTGCAGCTCTGTTTAAAACCACCAAAAAATGTGTATTCCCACTGATAAAGCATTTTAAGCCACTGATATGGCAGATGGTTTTATATAATCCTGTTAGAGGGGAGAATTGTAACAACAATATCAAATTAATATTCAAATTGAAAGATGGAAATTATAAGTTAAATATGTGGAAGAAATTCTTTACTGTGAGGATGGAGGGCACTGGCACAGGTTGCCCAGAGAAACTGTGGCTGCCCCATCCCTCAAAGTGTTCAAGGCCAGGTTGGATGGGGCTCTGAGCAACCTGCTCTGGTGAAAGGTGTCCCTGCCCATGGAACTAAGTGATGTTTAAAGTCCCTTCCAACCCAAACCATTCTATGATTCTATGCACTACAACTGTCATGCCAAATGTATTGTGGCTAGAAGGATCCTATTGTATTATGCACCATTTATAAAGGAAATGAAATTAATATAAATGGAACAATGGAACATGTACATACACATGCACACAGACTCCAAGCACATCTCTGAAGCAAGCAGGCTCTTCCCTTTTTAGTGTAGTTCCTTTTCCTCGGGGACTCAAACGGATGCTGACCTCATGTCTGACATTTGCTGAAATTTTGATCTGAGCAGTTGCTGTCAGGAAGCCATCATTCATAATTTAGTGTTGTTTAAGAACCCTGTTCATGAGAAGGATGTCTCTGATATAGAGGGGGACATAATAAATTCGGTCTGGCAAGAAGTAATTCCTGTAGAATAGGATGAAGTGGATGTAAAAAAAGCAGAGGAGAGGAAAAAGCTTGTTAACATTGTTGCTCTATCCTTTCTTCCTGTAACAAATGATCCTTAAATTCTTATTAGGGAGAAACACATGGACGTGTGTGAGGCATCAGGAAATCCCTCTGCTTCTGAGACCATCTGAGAATTAACAGTAGATCCAGATGATGTGATTTGTTCAGTTGTCCCCCCTGGAAAAGGTGATGCAGAAATGTGCTTAAAGACAAGGTTCAGCAAGGATGGCTGGGACCCTTAGCCATCCTCTCCCTTTCCTCACAGCAGAGGTGCTCCATCTCTCTGATCAGCTCGGTGGCCTCCTCCGGACTCGCTCCAACAGGTGACTGTCCTTCCTGTGCTGGGGCCCCCAGGGCTGGATGCAGCACTGCAGGTGGGGTCTCACCAGTGCAGAGCAGAGGGGCAGAGTGCCCTCCTCACCTGCTGGCCACGCTGCTTTGGATGCAGCCCAGGACACTGCTGGTTTCTGGGCTGCCGGAGCACACAGACATGCACACAATGAATTAGGTGGTTTCCAGGGATGGGCAGCCTCCCACAGGGATCTGCAGTACCCCCCAAAGAGGATGTCAACACTGTCACTAAAAACTTAGGTGATCAAGGACTTGGGACCGACCTGCACATTCCTTTGCTGAACTTTGGCCATACTTTGCATCCCAGACCACAGCAGCTCCTTCACAGTTGTCAATTACTGTGATCCCACCAGTGCTACCCAGGGTACACAGACGCTGGGCACACATCTTTAGCTCTGGAGCTTCATCAAGCTTACTTTTCTCAAGTTACTTGCTCAAATGTGAATCCTTTTAAAAACAAATGTTTTGGGTTCACCCTGTATCAAGCTCAGTCCTGCAAACCATTTGAAAGAAAAGGAAATAACAGTTTTCTGTCTTGAGAAGAGACACAGGAGATGGATGACTTTGTCCTACTAAACATCACACTGGGACGTCTGTCATCGAGAAGGAAAGCTTCACAAGTCATTAATTCAAACAGCTGGTGGGGCAGAGTCTAATAGATAACATAAACTGTCTGGGAACATAGATATTCACTTTGTGGGAAATATGACATTATCAGTTTGTTACCTTTTAACACTCTTGCACAAAGAATAATTTGGGGGGGGCACAGAAAGGGTAACATAAAGTTGATGGTATATCAGAAATGAAGCGAAGGACAAAAATTTTGACTTGAAATTAATCAGTCATCTGTTAATGTGTGCCCTGACACCAAGATGGCAAGGGCAATTTTACCATCACTAACATGATGTCTGCTGAACCGGAAGGGCCAAAACATAGGTTGGAAAGTAAAACATGGAGTCTGAAAGTCAAGCCAATTGAGATAAGACATTATTGAGTGTCATTCAAAAATCATTAATTGCAATAAGCGAAGTCCTTACCTGCATAGTACAATGTCTTTTGCGGACTTGAAGATTCAAACAGACCTAATACTCTTGAAAAAATGCTGGGGAAAAAAATGCCTAGTGAAGTGCCATGTAAAATCTGCTCCACAAGTGAATACAGTGTCTCTTTCTCCTGACTGCCATCCTCAGCCTGAGGAACAAAAAGGAAGAGAAATGACTATCCATAAGGTCTGCATATTAATACCTAGCATAAGTAGCTTAGAAAAATACAACAGAAAGACAAAGGGGACTGACAAAGTTAACTGAACTTCCATTTTCCCCCTTCTCCGCGTTCCTCAGTTGCAGCAGGGCAGACACAATTGCTCAATCACCCCCAGAAGGTCTGTGTTCATGAGATTCCCAACCCATCAGTGTTTGGAAAAGCTTTGAAATGTAGGTCATTTAAACAAACTGCATGAAACCACTAAGCTTCTTCATGTCAGGACACGAGGAAGCTCTAAATTGCAGTGAAAGCTACTATTTATAGCCACCATAACGACACACTGAGAGGAAAAAAAGAGATTGGTATTGCTCTCTAGAACTGCGTCTTCAGAGAGGGAAATGGAAATTAAAACATTATCTATGAATCCTCAAAAGCAGCTGCCTGTACTCTGAAGAGTATAGAAGCAAAGGAGCCTGTGACTCCAAGTGGACAGAGAGTCCATGGTTCGCAAGACGGAGGGTGGATTTCTCCAAGCTGATACTGGATTCTCCAGATTCTTGCCTTCAACTTCTTCTAGGTTTGAACTGGGTTTGGATTTGACTTCTGTTTCTAGGTCGTGAGTGTAAGCAGGAACTCTCAGGCGTCCCGCAGTGATGGTTTGGTGGTGCCTGTGTGGGATGCCAGCGCATATCATCAGCTACTTTCTGTTCCCAAAGAAGAGGAAAGGTCTGTCAGGGAAGTTTTTATTCCAATACTAGGTTGCTAGGGTGCTCTCCCCATTCCAGGAGTCATGATTTACAGCATGATGGAGGGAACCTGCCCTTGGAAAGGCCCAAGAGAAGCTCGGTGCCTGAGCTGGCAGCCTCTGAAGGGGCCTGTGAGGCAGAAGGGGTGTGCAGGCGACTCACTGGCTCCGGGCTGAGAGGGGAATTTTATCTTACAGTCGCAGCTGTCACAGCTTTGTGACAGTAAGCTGTATTTGACATTGCAGTGTCCCACTAATAGCAGAGGAAGCATTTCCAGAGAGTGATACTACTTAAGCACAAATGTGGATATCAACAACTTCCATCCCTCGGAAGGGAAGGAGAGCGTATGAAAGGATTTTAGTAGGAAATTGTGCTCAAATGCCCGAGAATTGTGGCAAACTTGAAAGACTCTCTTCGGCAGCAAGAAGAAAACACAACTCTGCCCACATGTAGTTACACACTGTGGATCCAACTGTCAAAATACTTCCCACAGCTGAGTCCTGGAGGAGGGGCAAACACTCTATTGCCGCAGAGACCTATTATTGGAACAAATAATGTGCTGTGTTTTGCAGTTGTAATTATTATAAACGTCAAAGATCTTGCGAAGTCTGCCCTTTTTTTTTTTTTCCTGCAGATTTTCAAAATCCATAAGCGCTGAATGAGCAGATAAGTC
Source organism: Oxyruncus cristatus (assembly GCA_013399855.1). NCBI lineage: Eukaryota > Metazoa > Chordata > Aves > Passeriformes > Cotingidae > Oxyruncus > Oxyruncus cristatus. The sequence goes on along the minus strand of VXAY01001311.1, from coordinate 1,250,831 downwards.
CTCAGACGGAAAGTTGGGAGCTTTGTTCACGTGTGTTGAATACGACTTCACGGTTTTTATTAACTGTCAAAAAATTCTAGCTAACGTTTGGAGATAACCCAGCACCTACTCAAGAGGCACAGCTGGTTGTTCCTTGAAGAGGTGCGGGGACTGATAAAGCAGATACACCCTCAGAGGGAAAGTTGGGAGCTTTGTTTGTAGTTTGTACGTGTGTTTGTACGTCTGTATGTTTGTAGTTTTACAAAGGTAAGTTAGTTACTGGAGGATGAAGACGAAATGAGTGTGGAAGAACAGCTGAGTACATCTGCAAGTGCTGCTTTGCATCAGCGCATAATCATGAAACAAAGGATGCTCTGTTCTTTGGGGACAGAGGCTTTATGATTGCTAAGTTTGGAGCACAGATAAGGGCTGCAGTCTGGAAAAATGTCAGTCCAAGGATTTAACTACAGCCTTTGCTGCTCTGCCTTGGGTACCATCTGGATTAATTCAAATATTGTTTCTTCTTCTGCATGACACAGATCGCAGGAGCAGATACACTTGGGTTTTGAGTCAGTATCTGTTCAAACAATGACTCCAAATTTTTGGGTGATCAGCTCAAAATATTCCCATGTCTAATTCCAGTGATTCATTTTATGATTATTCAACATGAGACATCCTCAGGAGCCAGATTTCCAGAGGGGTTAATTACTCACAACTCAAATGATTCACAGTAGCTCTAAAATACCATTATAAAACCATAGGCAGAGTATATTAAACCCAGCAGAACTCAGCAAGACAATTCTGAGCTGACTACCCATCATCCCTTCTAATAAAACAAGGATCTTGTAGACCAAATTCTACCCAATGTATTACCTAATTTCATAGGGAATTGAAACTTTTGTTACAGGCTGGAAAAAAACAATTGAGGAGCTTACAGAGTTTAAATTGATTTTCAGTGGGTCTGTTAAGAGGCAGCATACTAACTCAATTTTCTAACAAGATAGGAATTAACCCAAGCATAAGTTTAAACATTTCAAAAATAATGTAATTACCATGATATCAGTGACTCGCTGTTCTATTGGCTTCTATGTTATCTCTGTATCAGTGTTTAATTTCCAGTGTTTTCCTTAAATTTTGTAATCTGGTGTTCAGGAGCAGCATGTTTTGTCCCCATTCCTCTTCATGGCACATCCAGTTGTTCCTCTCGAGTAGTTGCTGGGTCATCTCCAAATGTTAGCTGGAATTTTTTGACAGTTGTGTATTTTTGTGTCTTTAGTTAAGAATTCCCACAGCACCAATATGTTTTCACATGCTTAGTTATTTTCATAGGTGTTCTGATTATATGGATACAGAAATAACAAAAATATATTTGATAGGATCACAGAATCATGGAATCACAGAATGGTTTGGGTTGGAAGGGACCTAAAAGCTCATCCAGTTCCAACCCCCCTGCTGTGGACAGGGACACCTTCCGCTAGACCAGGTCGCTCAGAGCCCCATCCAACCTGCCCTTGAACATTCCAGGGATGGGGCAGCCACAGCTTCTCTGGGCAACATGTTCCAGGGCTTCACCACCCTTACAGGGAAGAATTACTTTCTAAAATCTAATCTAAACCCACTCTCTGTCAGTTTGAAGCCTTTCCCCCTTGTCCTGTCGTTCCAGGCCCTTGCAAATAGTCTCTCTCCATCTTTCCTTTAGGCTCCCTTCAGGTACTGGAAGGCTGCAAGTAGGTCACCCTGAAGGTTCCCCTTTTCCAGGTTGAACAATCCCAATTCTCTCAGCCTTTCCTCACACCAGAGGTGCTCCATCCCTCTAATCAGCTCGGTGGCCTCCTCTGGGCTCACTCCAACAGGTCCATGTCCTTCCTATGCTGGGGCCCCCAGGGCTGGATGCAGCACTGCAGGTGGGGTGTCACCAGGGTGGAGCAGAGGGGTAGAATCACATCCCCTGAGAAACTGGAAAGCCAAGGAAGCAAAGAGATTTTATGAATATTTCCCTGCCTCATCCATCTAAGACTGAGAGTTAGTTTTCAGAAGTTTCCTTAGTCCCATTAATAATAATTCTCCAATCTTCTGTAGATGTTTGAAGGTTAACAGCTAAAATCTTACTACTCAGAGGCTGTATCAGTGCTTGGGTGTTTCCTCTCTTCATTCCAGCCATACATGCTTCTATCCAGCCTTTGCATGACTCTACATTTTTTTTCACTAGTTCATTGGTCTTACAACTGTTCTGAACAGTCCCCACTTACCTACAACAGCAGGATTTTTAGCAATTGAAGAATTTTTTTTGACATTATGCCTGAGAATGGTCAAAAATATTTGAATTCCCCATCATTAAGGTTGTCAGGGTTAATATAATATGACATTTTCTTGGGGGGGGAAATGTAAGCAGAGCTGGTAAAATGCAATACAAGTGAAATTTGTATTTAATTTGATTTCTTGTCATCTCCATATATCATATTTTCCTTCTCTCTTGCTGCTTCACTCCCACTCATTCTCATAATCTGTAAATTACTTTAGTCTGAAATATTTCCTGTGTGTTAACTGCATTTCATTGGCTGCCAATTCAGTCTTCTGTTTCTGGCACTTGCATTTGTATTTAGGCAACATGATGAAAATTAATATCATAATTATACCATTCAAGCAAATCACATGAATTAAATCTGTGTCTAGCCAGCCAAAAATATCTTTGGTTGTCATTGGAGTGTACATTTTTTTTCCCCTTCTCAAGTAGCATCACAAGACAGTGTCGTGGTTTAACCCCAGACAGTAACTAAGTACCAGCAACCACTCACTCATTCCCCCATCCCACTGGTAACTCTATCCCAGCTGAAACCAGGGAAAACAGTGGAAAAAGTGCTCCTTGGTGCTTATGTTCTGTGGACAATTACTCTGCAAAGAAAGAGCAACACTCAGACTGTTCTCCTCTTTAAATACCATCTTTTAACTTTCCTGTTGTTTCTTGCAAACTGTTCGTTCTGATTTCCTTAAAGCTCTCACAGGAAAACACGACACCGTTCATTTTGCACAAACTTCTGAACAAAGCAAGTTACCAAACCCACACACCTTCTTTTGTATTTGCCCCCTTGCAATATCCCTTTAACTCGAACCTCCCATATGGCCTCCCATATTTCCTTAAAAGTTCTACACTGTTCTATAGCCCTGTTTTATTGACTGGGCTTGAACTGTGCTCTTAAATGCTGTCAAAAACCCTTCACCTGAGGGCTTCAAAGGAAGCGAACCGATCACACAAGCAACTGATAGGATTCAACACACATTCTACACTGGACTTGCTAGTCTGTTTGAGAACAACTGGCAATGCAAGTTTCTAATAGAATGAGCTGCAGAGAAGTTAATGACACACTGTTAGTATCTTTCACAGACTGGCTGTTTGGTACCAAACAAATCTGTGGTTAACCCACTGAACTCATTAATCACTCCAAGCCTCTAATGTCAGATTCCTGATGGCTTGGACAACTGCTTTGAAAAGTCTCACATCACTGCCTGTCAAATTTGTCTCTAAAGTACAGCCAGGCTGCTTGGGAGACCAGCTGCTTGTCCCATACACCTTTTTCATTGCAAAAACTAACGACTTTGTGGTTCATTAAATTAAATGAGATATAATGTAACTGTTTTATTGCAGAATATCAGGTTAAATTTATGCACATGTATTTGAATTATCGTTATCGCTGGGATCTGAGCAAACTTCTGTCCAGGCTATTTTCACATTCCCATTTAAAATAAGTGATTTGGACACTGATTTAATTGCTGTAGTACAAACCCCTTTTGTTTCTGAGGGGCCTGGTTGCTGGTTTTTTGAGTCTAAACTCTATGACGAGTTCAGACAAATCATAATAAACCTTTCTTCCTAGGAAGGGAACAACAACTACATTGGATTTCATGCCACTCTAATTACATTATTAAAATAATATCAGTTTATTTATAGGAAAGGCGACTGTAAAAAGCAATGTCTGTTTCTCCCCCTGTATAATTAAGTTTGTTGCTTCCTGCCAGGAAGTTACCAGAACATGGGTTAGGAGGAGCAGCTCGGGCCAGACCTGAGTACTTGGGAAGATGGATCTTTTTCTCAGTTCAAAACTGAATCCGTGTAAATCCGTAGGAGGAAGAAGGATCTTGGGAAGTCATACAATTCACCTCCTTCTCAGAGGCACACAGGCAAGTGCTAAAAGATGCTCGTCTGCCCAGCTCTCCAAGGCATTTGATGGAGGGTAACACCAAACCCCCAGGGCAATAAGTCAGTGCTTTCTGCTCCTCGTGACTGCAAACCTGTGTGTGTAGCCTGAACCTTTCCTGTTCTGCCTCAAGGCCACAGCTTCTGCTACCTCCTGCAGGTGCAGGAAACAGCCCTTGAAGATGGTAGCCAGGTCATTATTTTGCTCCAGCTGAGTCAACCTTTCCTCACAGATCATGTTTTCTGGGCTCTCCACTCCCTGGAGTGACAGTGACCTTCTCCAAGATAAAAGGGCAGAGAACTGGACTCTGTTCTGTGGCAATTAACGCACTGAGATTGTGAATCCCAAGCGTAGAATTGCAGTGGTGACACCTCAGACCATCAGTCCTGCTTTTTACTGTGGTAAACATAGGTCATCAAACATGGTGACTGTGGTAAAACATCGTAACTCTCAAAGTGGGATTCAAAAAGTTGATTCCCATGGGTCAGTCTTGTTGCCCCTCACCGTAAATCTGGACGTATCTTAGTAGCAGGATTCAAGTCCTAATAATAAAAAGTTTCACATAAGAGCAAGACATTAATGTAGCAATTGCTGAAATAACACATTATCTTACTTTATTTTCAGTATTTCTTGCTTATTTTGTTTAGGGAGTCATCATTCTTCTGTGTCTCCAGTCACCTATTTTCCTTCCTGTCATTTTTTGCTGGTAGACACTCAACTTCATGTTATGCTCTTTCCTTGTTTCTCCTGCCCGTGTTACCTTCTTTAATCTATCCTATCACCTGCCTTTCCCTTCTTTATCTCAGCCCCTCTTCTTCTGCAGAGGCAATAGGGAAATAATCCAGAGACACCAAACTCTTCTGGGCTGTGAGATGGCCTGCAGATTTGCTTGCTTCTTGTTGTGGAGACAGTCAAAACCATCAGCGGCATCAGACACACAAGAGCATTTCACCTTCAACAAATAGTGCTCCGACACTGTCAACAAGAAACGACGGCGAGAACACATCATTGCTGAATTTCATTCCCTTCGCGTGGCCTCCGGGTGAGATTAGCAGCTGATATATGTAGAAGCGAAGTGACAATTTAAAAGCTTGTTTGCAGGTTTCTGACATGAACAAGAGATCCCTCCAGACCGGCGTGCTCTGATCACTCTGCACACAGAACTCCAGCTGACAGAGTGAACTGATGACGAAGCTCGCGGTACACGGTGCAAGGGCAGGACCTGAGCACCAGGGAAGACAGAGGAAGGATATTATGACAATTTAATAACAAGTGACTCTTCATTTCACCTTCTCTCAGCCATTTCCACTCATGCAAACAGCACCTGGACTGAGAGCTGCGCTTGGGCCGAGCCCAAAGTATAAACAGATCACCAATTTCAGTAAAAGCTTGGAAACTGAACTCCAGCCCTGCAATGCAGACAGCTCTGCTGTCTGAGAGGGTGTGAACAGAACCTGCCGCCGCCCAGTTCAAACACAGCGGCCTCTTCTCCTCCGGGCTGAGCAAATGCAGAAGGTAAGAGCATGTGTTGTTGCCTACTTGTGGTTGACCAAACTCTCCAGAGACAGGGCAAGGAGAGGAGGAATGGAAATGGGAAGTGCATCCCAGGGCAAAATCCCAGGAAGGCAAAGTGCTGGGTGGGGGGATGACATGGATAGGCTGAGCAGAGAAGGAAGGCAGGAAGAGGAAGGGTTGCAGCCTGTAAGTGCTTTCACTAGATCCTCTGGCTTCTCCAGTGCATGCCAGGAGATAATGGCATCTCTGCAAAGCTTCCCAGGCTCTCCGTTGCACTTCCTCAAAATCTGAGAGCTCTTTAGGTGTCAATATTCCATTCACAAGGTTGTAATTACTCTGACATTTCCAAAAATCTCACAAGGTTTCCAGGCAAAGGTTCTCTGTGATTGAAGTGTTATAGACATCTGATTTTAAGAAAATGAAACCAAAACTGGAATATCACCCTAGTGCCTCTCCTTCCTACAATTTAAGTTGAAATATCTGTACACATTAATGGAAATGCTTTTGCAACAAAAATAAATATCGTTTAATGTGAGCGTGCATGTTCATACTAAAAACGTGTAAAGCAATTGAAACCTTCCTCCTGTTTCCAAAAATTAAATAAAAAAACTTCATACTCCATCTTTCACTCAGCAATTTGCCCATTGACTGATACACAGAGTAAATTATCATCCAAGATGATTGAATCCAGCTACATTGGTGCAGGCATGTTCATGACGTGGGTACGATGACAGCAGACCCAGCAGGACGCAGATTTGTGTCTGGCTGATTGTCATTTATCACACTGCGCTCACAGGGACAGTGTTTTGATGCCGGAGAAGGACTGGCTTCTCCCACTGGTCCCCAGCATGGCCTTGGCACGCTCCTTCGCACCTCTCTGTCTGTTACTGCAGCCGCGAAGCGGAGAAGTGACACCAACTGATTCTGTGAAGCTCTGGAGGCGTTACCCGTGAGAAGTGGTACCTGGTGGGGTGGTTTGTACAGTGAGGAGCAGCAGACTGGCTTGCTCTCATCCCAGGCAGAGTTTACACAACTGACTTCTCAAAAACCTGAGAAGAAAGCCAGCGTGTGCCTGGAAGAGAACCCCAGGAAGTCAGAGCCCTTTCCTGCCACTGGAAAGCTTTGGCGTGTCAGACTTACCACGACTGATGTAAGCTGTGCCCGTTTTGAAATGGATGATGATTTAATATTTAAGCTATTGCATCAGTGTACATCTTCAAACCCAGCTGTTGCCCCTGTGTCCCACTGCTGGCCAGGCCCCCAGGAGCGATGGGGGCTCCCCGGGGTGGCAGGGCAGGGCACAGGGCAGGTGGGAGCACGGGGGCAGACCCAGCTCAGCAGCGTCCATGGCCGGGCAGGGCAGGGATGGGGTGGCTGGAGACCAGCCCTGCTGCAGCACCGCTGGGGCAGGTGGCCCCAGGGGCTGAAATGGGGCCATGGGCAGGGTGGGATGAGGCCAGACACGGACTGTAAGACCAGTTGGTGCTCCCAGGGCCTGGCACTTTTCTGCAGACAGGGCAGGTAAGTCACTTCATCCTTTTTTGCTTCATTTCTGCATTGCAGACTAGTCAAGGATGAGCTTTCTCCTATCCAGCAAAACTACAAATTCTGCACAGCGAGAAAACTTTTCTTGCCACACAGCCCAAGACTCCACAGATCCGTGGATGCCGCAGCAGCACAGTTGTTCCCAATGTGCTCGCCAAGAATACTCTATTACTCAGATCAGTCATCAAAGCTTCCATCCATCCCTATCCTTATCTGAACACTCAAAGGGAACTGAGAACTCTCCCAAAACTTCACAGTCATTGATGTCTCACTCTTTGCAACTGGTTGTCATCCCCTGCATCTGTCTTGCTTCTCTTTTCACGTATCCACCTCTCAGTAAGTCTCTAGGTGCAGGGCTGACTTCCAGTATGACAGAAGTGAACCAGAGCCTCAGGATTTGTCTCCTAAGAAATTCTGATTTCAGCTGAACACCAAGAAAAAAAGATTTGATTCCACTTGGGAAGAGGGGAGCCACAATCGACCTCACACCATTCATTAGAGGAGATTTGCTCTCACTTTGCACCTTTCACATGCGTGCAACAGAATTCACAAACTTGGAGGATAACGTGGATAAATAATGCAAAATGAGGATTTTTCCAACCAGCTCTGAAAACAAGCATGTAACTGAAAAAAGAAAGTAGGATGTTTTATTCCAGAAGATGCATTCCTAAAGCACTGAGCCAGCCATCATGAAGCCAACAACTCCCTTCAAGTTTATTCCTGTTCACCTCCAAGCTTAGCAAGCACTACACATCTCTTATAATAGTGGTGGTTAGAGAAAGATGGGGAAGGAATCTGCAAGCAGCACCAGCATCACCTGCAGAGGCTCTTCCCTACTCTGCTACTGTTTTCCAGAGGAGGGGACAGTTCTCCATGCCCTGAAAGCCTGATATAGATCCAGCTTTGCTGCTGCAATTAAAGCAGTGCTTGGAGAAGGTGGATTTTTACATCAGATGCTACCACTTCATTCTAACAAAACCACCCAGTTTATTCACAATATCGAAATGAAGGTTTTAAACCCAAACTCGGTGGTTCTTCCAAGGGCTGCAGATAGGAACAGGGTACTATCCCTCTACCCTGTGATGTTTGGGCTCCTCAAGTCAAGAGAAAGAGCAGCAATGCTGTGGATCAACCCTGGGAGGCAGCCAGGAAGCACTTAGATGCTCATAGAGCCATAGATGCTCACTTGCTCCTTCCCTCAGAGCAGGAGGGCATGAGAAAACTCCTGGGTTGAGATAGACAATGCAGCTATTCCCAGGGTAAATTCCTTACAAAGCAAGATTGGTTTTTTTTTTTTTTTTTTACACGGGAAAGAAATGTAAGTAACAATCAATGCAACTTAAGTGTATGACTTTCTACAGGTTACGTTTATCCAACTGGGCAAACTAAGAAAAGTCAAATCCTAGTTAGTAACAGTTAAAACCCATGTTTGTAATTCCCGCAGTAATAATTAGAGAAGAACTAAAATTTCGAGATGAGAAAGCTCCTCCTCTACGTCTAATGAAATACACTACAGGAAACTGTGACCTTTAAACAGCTGGAAATGAAAAGATGACATTAATGCTTCCATAGAAGCAACCACCACTCCCAAAAAAAGAAAAAAATAATCAAAACCAGCTACTTTAATGTGCTACTTCAGATAATATTTCATGCTGAATACTTACGCTGAAAACAACTTCTTCTGCCAGATCCAAGACCTTTTGAAGTTATTCATATTCTGCCATCAGCTTCAAAGGGGAACAAGATTTGCCTTGCAAAATAATCAAGCGAGCTGCAACTGTTCACAGGCAAATTAATTCATGGCAGCTTTGGTTGCAACAGCTGCAGGAATTGGAAAGCTGATTAAGTGTATTAGTGACGTGTTCTGGTAAGGACCGAGATCAAACACTTCAAATACAAAGGGTAATTAACTCTCCAAAATATCAGGATTGTAGGACCATAGAATGGTTGGGGTTATAAGGGACCTCCAAGTTCATCAGCTGGGGCGCTGGTGTTGAGGAGGGTGTGCGGGGGTTATTGGGGGTTGTCCCCACCACTGGTAGGGACACCTTCCCCTAGACCACGCTGCTCAGAGCTCCGTCCAACCTGAACGCTTCCGAGGATGGGGCAGCCACAACTTCCTTGGGCAACCTGTTCCAGTGCCTCACCAGCCTCACAGTAAGGAATTTTTTCCTAGTATCTAGTCTAAACCTACTAAAAATCTTTCAGTTTGAAGCCATTCCCCTTTGTCCTGTCCCTCCATAACTTTGTAAATAGTCTCTCTCCATCTTTCCTGTAGGCTCCCTCCAGGTACTGGAAAGCTCCAATTAGGTCACCCCAAAAGCCTTCTCTTTTCCAGGCTGAACAATCCCAATCTGCTCAGCCTTTCCTCACAGGAAAGGTGCTCCATCCCTCCGATCAACTTGGTGTCCCTCCTCTGGACTCGCTCCAGCAGGTCCATGTCCTTCCTGCGCTGGGGACCCCCCAGAGCTGGATGCAGCACTGCAGGTGCCAGAGCAGAGGGGCACAATCCCCCCTCACCTGGTGCCCACCCTGCTTTGGGTGCAGCCACGGATACACTTTTCAGCCCAGGATACAAATCACGTTGTAACATTCTTTGGGGTGGGGGATCTTTAGGAGGTATTACATCATTACACGTTTACCTATTACACATATAAAAAGGCAATAAATTTTATAAAGAAATTTATTGTGCAAGAATGATTTTCATGCTCATTTACAATGAAATAATAAGTTTTAACAAATAATCATGCCATTGTTTAATTTCAACACTAAACAGAATATTTACATTCAAGTTTACATCTTTGTTCAAGTTCCATGTACAACACAGTCAGAATTAAGTAGGAATACATCTTCAAATCAAAGTTTGCCTTTTTTTTTTTTTACATTAAAATATCACCACCTTTTAGACATTTACTGGAAATGACAAGTTTCCTTCCTTTGCAGTACCTTCATTTCCCAGCTACAGTACCGGAAAAGAACAAAACCAAACAGGAAACCCCAAAGAAAACCCCAAACACAAAACCAGCCTGCAGAAACCAGTGTCACAGACATCAATCAGTCTCCAATCAGCCAGGCATTTCCCACATGTTTAATGGCTGCAGAATAACCTCTGCACAACTGACTTTTGGGGGGCAGTTTATGTCATCCTTGCAAGAGATCATTCAAGCCTTAAGAAAATGAACCTCAGGACAATTCTTCCACAAAACCTTAAACAACAGAAAGACTTGTTTTGTCAATATTGAAGTGAACGTCATTTAATAGCACCAAACACACTTTGGGACTTTTTTGTTGTTTTTTATTTTCCCCCATGATAGGCATGCCCAGGAACATTGCACTGTGGTCTGGCACCTTTGTGAAAACAAAGAACAAAAAAACCCCATAAACCCTCCCAAATACCCACCCCAAACATCTGCTGTATAGTAATGATTATAAAAAAAATAAGCCAGCAGTTCATAAACAGTCCACAGAAATAGAAACAAAACCCCCCAACATTAAAAAAAAAAAAAAAGGAAAAAAAGAAAAACAAAAGAAAAAAGAAAAATAGTTTTATTGTGCAGAAATTCAAACTGTGGCTTTTTGGTGCTGCTTTTTTCTCTTCACACTCTACAGTCTAAGGGAAATTCAGGCTCCAGCCTGCATTTTCTTGGCCTGGACACAAATCTCTTGATCCTTGGACAAAGGCTGCTAACACAATCACCTCCTTCCCACCTCGACCTGAGAGTCAGCTCATATGACACCCAACCACAGAAAGGGTCCTGAATTACAACTTATTGGGGTCCTGCTGAACAGCTCAAAAGTACAACAATTTTTGCTTAATTCCACAGTTCCATGTAATGCCTGCTATTGTAATCCACACTTCCAGTGCTTCACCTGCTGCCTAGGTTTCACTAGGAATTGTAACAAAAGAACCAGAGCACACCTGCCAGTACACTGCCCTGCCTCTTACATAAAGTTAAACCACACACAAAAAAAAAAAAAAAAAAAAAAAAAAAAAGGA
>VXAY01001311.1:1202807-1239595 GCA_013399855.1 Oxyruncus cristatus | reverse complement strand
ATAAAATTAAACCACCAAAAAAAAAAAAAAAAAAAAAAAAAGAAAGAAAAGGTGATTGTCTTGGATTTTGGCCCTGAATGTTACGGAGACTGATTTTGAAGATGCAAACCTAAACATTCCCACACTTTAAATAATCTTCATATTTGGCAGAGACTATTTCACTTTTTCTGTCTTCATGTTGTGACATCTCCTGCAGAACTTGTGGGCTGAGGAACGGCCGTAGAAGGCTGGGCTGGTAACATCTCCAGCTCAGACTCACGGACAAATATGACGGCGTCACCACTGACATTTATTAAACACTGAGCCTGGAAAAAAAGACAATACACAGTTACCAAACCATTAAACTATAGTATATGTTATGTTTACTTATATCTGCTAGATATAACTACACAGAAAAGTCAGCGGGGATCAGGAGAAAGATAAACCGTAAGAATTTATTAGTAAGCATATTTTCTTTTATATTCACTCACTTGTGTGCTATCAAACATGCAGATGGAGTCTTGTAAGACACCACAAATGAAGTATCTGGGTAGCTGTACTTGCTTTCACTACTGTTTTGAACATATTCCATTTACCAAAACAATCATATTCAATTGTTAGTCATTACTAATAAGGCTTTGTCCCTTTATGTACAAAACGGAGCATTTTATATCAGCAACTCCAGGTATTTTTACGGGGAGTTTGGATGAAAATCCTGCAGTGCAACATCAGGAAAACTAAGTAAGTTCAGCACTGCTGTGCAACTGTTTCCTGCAATTTACTTCATTCCGGTAAACTCAGTATTTTTACCCATCTGGGCATTCCTGAAGCATATTCCTAATTTTGTGTTAAGGCACGTGTTCAAGAAGTCTCTTGGCTTCTTCAGACATTATCACAAGACATCAAGAAATGTTATGCAGACACAGCTCTCCAGAGCTGCTGGTTTTTAAATACATCAAATGTGTATTTGTATCATACTAATCGCAACAGCACTGTTACTTCACATGGTAATTTACCTGATTTTTGTTTGGATTCTCCATGAAAACACATTGCTTCATTATGTAGGAGACAACTGCATTTCCCCCTAGAGCTGCAACGTGAGCTCTCACCATTGCAAACACTTCAGCAATAAAAGCATGGAGAAAACCACTGACACCACCCTCCTAAAATGGAAAAAAATATATTACATGTTATGTTAGGTCTACATACAAGATGCTGAATACTTTTCTTAAATATAAGTTACTATTTCAGTGCATCCTAAGTGGTGTATTGTAGAGAAGTCAAAAGCTATTCACTGTTTAGCTGGTCACAGTTAAAGATCAGATGGAGAGAGATTATTTAAAAGGGCCTGGAGTGACAGGACAAGGGGGAACGGCTTCGCATCTGACAGAGAGCAGGTTTAGATTGGATATTAGGAAGAAATTCATCCCAGAGAAGTTGTGGATGCCCCAACCCTGGTTGGACGGGACCTTGAGAAACCTGGTCTAGTGGAAGGTGTTCCTGCCCATGCCACAGGATTGGAACAAGATGATCTTTAATGTCCCTTCCAACCCAAACCATTCTGTGATTCTATGAACTTACTGTCTGAGGGGAAGTATGACAAGCAGGTTATTCATTTGTGACTCATTCTCTGCAGTCAGTATATTACATATACCCATGCTTTTCAGACATTCCTACACCTCTGCAGGAACATTTAACATTCCAATGACAGTTCAATAACAGCTTTATTCTTTCATCAGGAAGGATACTGCCCTTTTTTTTTTTTTGATAACTGGAAAGCAAATAAAGAATCATTCATACTGAGGATTAACAGAGATTTAGACTTCTTGGATATTACCAGTAAGGAGTGGCCATTACTTCTAATCACTCCAACTTCATGTATGTTAATGACTGTTGTTAGTTCTCAACACTCAGTAAAGAAACGATCCTTCAAAATAAAAAGTAAGCAAGGGACAGAGCAGAGACTTGAGCTATTCAAGCTATTTATTTATTTTCCTCCTTGAAGCCCAAAGGAACTTCTAGCCATCCCATTCCATTAGTTTTTTTGACTTGATGGTGCTTGTGGGGAATTTTTACTTCTTTGGTGCCAAGTTGAATAATTTAAACTGATGTGAAAGGAGAAGGAAAACAACAAAGTATGGATTTTCCTAGATAACCCTTATGAAAGAATGTGACCAACTACACAGTGGGGAAAAACATAACGCCAACCAGGCAACCAACCAAAAAAATAAAAATCCAAAGAAAAAAGTAAGAAAATGAACTGATCAAACAGAGCTCACTATTGGTTCAAAGTATCTGTAAAATTTCAAAATGAAAGTGAAAGGCAAAACCACCAGACTTCCCACATGTGTGTGTGTATGCCAGTTGTGAAAATGAAAGAGGCAGGTAGAAGAAGAGATTGAACTAAGCTGAGCTTATATGGGCTGTACTCATATCTACTGGAAGATGTATAATCCACCTTGAACAGACTCATAAAGACATTAGAAAAAACGTATCTTGGATGAAAATTTACAAACAAAATTACAAACAAAAAAACCTTTATCAATCCCAGCATAAAGCAGGAACGAAGTCAACTGCAGCCAAAAATCAAAATTCAATGCAAGTTTATCATTCCCATGAAATTTCGATTTTGTGCAAGTGTTTTAACAGTTACAGCAACTGATAGGGAAAACAATACATTATAAGCCTAATAGAAAGTTTAATGGTAACAAGTAACAAAAAGATTCCAAATACCCACCTGTAAACAGCAGAACCTAACACTGTTGGATCAGTCAGAATTTAAACTATCATTCATTTTTAATTCTGGTATACATTTCAGCCTATTAAAGCCTATAAGGGCCTATAGGGCCCCAATATTCCGTAAGCAATAACAACACAAAAGCTACTAATTACTTTCCTGTGGAACCCGAAACACATTGCTGGAGTTGGATATAATAACTGCTCTGTTCTGACTCTGTTACAGCCTCAGGGCAATACTGTGCAACCACTGTTAGGATTAGTTTGTACTGCAGCCTATGCAGCTGAAGCAATTTAAATTAGCTGCCCTGGGTGCTGGAAACAGCACACTGACAGTATCCCAGAGACTGTACAACTGTCCCAACCTCACTGAGGAGCTGAATCAAATTCTTGAGCAGTTGGGAACTGCTATCACAGTTACCAAAGCTGCTTATCAGCTTCTGAACGTGTACCTACAGAAGCTGCACTTCATACAGAAGTGTCATGTAACCATTTCCCCAGTCTGACCATACAACCTTTTGAAAATACTGTCCTTCTCACAAATAGATTTCCCAAGTCAAAAGGGGCAGTAACTTGCAAAATCCAAACACAATGTTTGTCTGACTCTCTTTCTCTAGAGAGCTCACAGCTCCTTCTCATGAAGGCTGATCATCTTCATTAACATGTGCTCTGTAATTTTATCTATGTGTAATCAGTAAAAAACAGCACCCCCTTCAGCCCTGACAAACCAGGCAAGAGCTACAGTCTACTTCTGTGGCCAAAAGCAGAAGGATGCAGCTACTTCCCCAAAGGACATGAAAATTATAAGGAACATGGCTTGCATTTTGGCACGCTCAGAGGATTACTTGTTTTCCAGACCCAGACTGGAGATCACTGTTTGAGTATCACTAGCTACACCTGTAACCTGGTTGTGTGGTTACAGACCCCGTGGCGTACTTTTTGACATTCATCACACAGAGTTTTGTTACAGAGAATGCACAGAATGCAATGTTAAAATTCAGCACAACAGTTACCTGTGACACGGGTAACAACCTTGTGTTAACCGAAGAATTTTAAAATCCAAATACACTGTGAAAGTTAATCACAGAGCTTGCTAAAAGAGGGAAGAAAGAATGATTTGGTCTGGTGGTAGGGGTTTGCAACTAGATGATCTTTAAGGTCCCTTCCAACTCAGGCCATTCTGTGATTCTACAAATTTGTTTTAGCATTTAACTTTACCTCTCTGTGGGTTCAAATGATCCCAACTATCATTGTTGGGATCCATTTTATCCATATAGTTCTGTCTAAGAACTCATTGGCTTAGTAGTATTTCCAATTGAACAGCAATGGCAATGGCTAAGTAACCCTCTCCTAACATTGCCAAACACAACGCAGCTCTGTGTGTTCTCCGACAGGAGCAGTGCAATGGGAACTTACTTCCCACTCAGTGCCTGCCCTCAAGTGACACAAATCCTCCTCCCTGGCTGTGCCATACCCCAACTCAAATCTCTTCAGATATCTACCTCTGATTATTACAATTAACAAAAAAATGCTAATCCCTGGCACACAGCTCACCTCACGCAAAGAAGTGGTTTCTCGTATAAAAAACATGTTGATTATCCCGAGATATTTGGTTATTTTAGCCCCAGGTAGAAAAGAAAGAGGTGTCATCTTAACAACTGAGACAGTGGAATTGGTGCACGATGGAACAGAACGGTGCCGTAAGTACCCCTCAGCCAGTGGACTTGCTTTATCCAGTGAAGCAGCTAAAAAGATGGGAAAAAAACAGGAGAAAGTAACTATCAGGATCGACCACCGTTTCCCAAAACACAAAAACTCTTCTTTATGGTTTCCAAATAGCTTGGTGACAACATTCAGCTGCCTGTGATGCTCAGCCATACCACGTGAGAAAGGAATTTATCATGCAAAGCATGCAAAAGGAGACAAAAAGCTGAAATGGCATTTGTTTGGAAGAGTGGCATTCCTGCAAAGGAAAACATTGAGGCGAGCAGCTGCACATACAACAATCAGTTATAAAGTGAAGGTAAAGAAAAAAGTGCCAACATTTTGAAATACGTATTCTGCTGGAGGAACAAATTACAGGAAGTGTGAAAGTTGTTGTGTTTCCCCAGTGCAGCATTTTCCATTAAAACAGGTATTAATCTCTGCTAATTTAAGCAAGATAGTCAGACCTGTGGCCAAAGAACTACTTAAAAAACAACTCACCACTTCCTAATTTAGTGACTGCCACCTTGGTGATTGCTTCCTGTTTCTCACCCCAAATTTTCCAAGATCATACATACACCTACATCCATGCAGTGTATGTTATACAATTAGTAGGCGTACAAATTTATCGAGAGCTAATTTTTACTAAGTGAACAGAAATGCTCTATTTGGCTTTTTATGCTACTGGTTCATAAACCCTACGTGAGCTTACAGAGACGTCAACAATGTCGGCAGTTTTCACACTCAGAATTCATTCTACACGTGATCTGCAGTGCTACTGCTGGGCAGAGAACTCCACTAGTCACCACTGGGAAATCAGAGATATGTCTCAGATTATCATAACGTGGTAGAAACAGCCGCCTACTTGTCTTAATTGATCCGCGCCTTATGGTCTGAGCTTTCAGTTTAATGAGCTCTATCCAGTTGTTGCATCTGTCTGCAAAGGAACTGTAATCAACTGACGTTGCTGAAAACACAGACAGAAAAACAAAAGAAGAAAAAAAAAAAAACAGAAAAAAAAAGATGGATGATGTCTCTTGCTCATCTCAATGCTCCTTTGGAGGAAGCAATTACTGAGAGAGAACAACCATCCCTTTCCAGGTCTGTTTAAAGGAAAAGTTACAGTAGAGGTTTGGACTTGTCCAAACCAGTATACCGATTTCTGGTGATGTCCCAGCTCTGAACCAACTGCCTGACTGGGACTTCATCACTGAAAAAACATGCAAATACAGTCATTAACGACTTATGCTAGATTAGGGTTTTTTTTAATCTCAGTTTAGGTATTAAGTTCTGGCTTCTTTAACCTTATTTTAAGCCTTTTTTAATTTCAATTTTCATTGCTGTTCTTTTCCTCACAAAGAGCTGCTGGTCATAATTTAAACTTCCCAACTGTCTTTATCAATAACTAACCTACAGACTGAAAAAATAGCTTTGGTGATGAGGATAAGAGTCACGAGCTGAAACAACACCTCGGTTTTAAACACAAATGAATTCTTACAAAACGCTGTTGTCTTTGCCCAACATCCTCCCTCCAACACCCCCTCCCGTTATCATTACCAGAAAAAGTAAGAGTTGTTTCTGCTATGACTTTTTGGTATTAGTTGCAGGGGTGTTTGCGTATCTTTAAAAAAAAAAGGGTTTGCAAACACCGTTTCTTCATTACCCTGAAGAAACGGAAGGAACACATGCTAACTTCAAATCAAGACAAGCAAAACAGCTCTTTCAGGGAACTAATTTTCTGTCAGATAAAGTGGTATTCAATATATCTGACAGAGAGACACTTATTATTAACAAATCTGACTTTTGTCATTAAAAAACACACCAAAATATTATATCATTAAGCAACACCAGAGCATGCATTCTCAGTTAACTAGTAAACGCTTCCTGGATTAAGACACATCCAAAAAGAGTATACCAATATCCCAAGAATGCTCTTTCTGTGCTGGCATATGGCTAAATAAAGTAAACTCACCTCTCTGAGCAGCAGGAATACCTGTGTGGGAACTTGCACCCTCCAGGGTTTCTAATAAGACAAAATTAAGTCCATTCAGAGAATACACTAACCAGAGTCACTCAAGATGGAGAGAGACTTTTTACAAGGGCATGTAACGACAGGACAAGGGCAAATGGCTTCAAACTGCAATAGAGTAGCTTTAGATTAGATATTAGGAAAAAATTCTTTCTTAAAGAGTGGTGAGGCCCTGGCACAGGTTGCTCAGAGAAGCTGTGGCTGCCCCATCCCTGGAAGTGTTCAAGGCCAGGTTGGATGGGGCTCTGAGCAACCTGGTCTACTGAAAGGTAGGGGGTTTGGAACTGGATAAGCTTTAAGGTCCCTTCCAACCCAAACAATTCCATGATTCTTATAAAAAAATTTACAGTAAAATATAAAAAAACCACCCCCTCTATATAGTATCCTATGTACTTTGATAGAGACAGAATGACTATAAGCAATTAAACTTTACTAAATCTATCTTGTAATTTTAATATGATTATTTACTAAAATTCACTACTGTATAAGGTTGTACACAAATATTTTTAAAATAACAATCCCACAGAGAAGTAGCAATATATTAAAATAAGCTGCTAAGTAAATGTAACTACAATAAAAGCTTGACTCTAGATGTGAAGAAATGACAAGTTATCCAGATGAAAAGGCTCTGTACAGCACGATATGGAATGTGAAGAATATCAGGGAAAGGGATACATGGGAACAGGCTGCCCTCCACTGGTCAGTGCCCAGTACACAGGTAACAGTCCCCTGACAGTGAGAGAGCCACTCTCCAGTGTCTGAGTATTTCTGGATAGCTCCTCTTGTTGAAAATAAAATGTCAACAGTATCACAACGTGACCAATTAAAAGTCAAGCACACCCAAATGCCTTAAAAAAAATGCAAAGCAACGAGAATATTACTGCTGAAATCACTATGACCTCTGAAAGTGCATGTAAAGGTGACAGGTACCCTTCTTTATACAACCGATGTAATGGGCAAAAAAAGAAAGAGCTCTTGAACATTTTAGTAAAAAAAGGTTTACAGTAATTCGCAGATAACTAAATTTCCTCTCAGTAGCCATTTTGGTGAGTAGATAATCCAACAGTGGAGAAGGAAGTAAAGACAGCTGATTTCAGTGTACGACCACCTGATTTTTCATGCAGCCGTAGAAAAACTGTGACAACCATTCTTGAAATGCAGCTCTATCTCAGGTAAAACAAAGCAGTTGTTTAACAGCTGAAATGTGCCGCACTGTACAAATTATTTACTATACAAATCTAGGCTCCTTTCACTTAAAAAATCAGCATGCAACCAGTACTTGCTAGATAAAGTATTTCCCACCACGAAAACAATCAGATTAATTATCTCAGGCTGAGAAAACATGGAGGTATTTTCCATGGGCCATTTACAGAAGCAAAGCAGGATGCAGCAAGCCTAATTATTAGGTAATTTATAATTAAATCAAATGACACCAAACACCCAGTGGTTTGCAGCATTTTCAATATTCTAAATGCAAAGATAGAACTACTACAGGAAATCTACAAAACGCAACAGAACTACTAGCCAACCTATCTTCTATGAGTCAAAAAATTTGACATCAGAAGTAAATACACTCCTTATGCTTAGGTAGCAAAGAATATTTAAAGCATGTGAAAGCACAGATATTTTAAAGCCATAGCAACCATGAAAGATGAGAACTCAAAAAATCAATAAAAACCCAATAATTTAACATTCCTCCACTTAACTGACCTTTAGCTGGAGAGAATGGTTGAGAAGCAAGCGGATCAGAGCAAAGTTCCAATGGAAATTGTAGCTGTTCTTCATTGTCTGTAGATGCTTCAACAATGAAAATATTCCCAAGTGATAATTGATCCCCAAAATAAGATTTGCAAGTAATAATTAGCAGATTCAATTTAGTCAGGTCTGACTGGAACAGATTTTTTAAGCATATGAAAATAGTGATGCAGTTCTGTAGGGACAGTTAGGTGTCTGACAATAAATCCAGCAGCAACACCGAACACAACCTGTGTTCCACTGAACAGGATTTGATTTAGTATTTTTAGGAAAAAATATCAAGTCAATTCATGCATTTTAGTTTTGATTCTGCAGTTGGATCTATGTCAGCTAAACATTACAGTAAAAATTAACATTTGGATTTATTTCACATGAAAGAAAACAATATGCTGAAGAAGTCAGCTATAACTAATGTTTTAGAAGCATATGGCTCTGTCCTCTACGTAATCCCATTCTTCAGAATCTAGCATCTTCAAAATTCTGCCTGAATTCCCATTTCCAGATTGCATATATACATTTCTAGCATAAGATGGTGCTTCATTAGTAAGATGACATATGCAGATTATAGTACTGCCTTCTATTCCCTCCATATTCCATATGCTTCACTGATCTCCAAAACCATTACTGACCTGCTTAAGGGTTTTCAGAAGGGTTTTTTCTTTAAGTGTTATGAATAATTTATTTTCTACTTTCTTGAAGCAAAGACAAAATTTGATGCTTATAAGAACAAGTATTCTCTGACGACTTACATCACGTTTCAAAATACAATGGAAATGTCATCATCTGTTACACTAATTCTTTAGTTAAAAATAATCAAAGAAATATGGTAGATGGAATAAGGACATACCAAATTTTATCTTTGTGTTACTGTAAGTTTGTTGATAATGTAAAGCAAACACCTAATACTTGATAAGTAAGTCATCCTGCTGGAGGTACGTATATGAACTCTAAAAAACCTCTGTTTTGAAAGAACCTCCCTGTGAAAATATTTATATGTAACTGAAATTAAAAAGCAGATTCACTGAGTATTGTATTGGGGAAAAAAAAAAAAAAGGAAAGAAAAATACTCTCTCTTTTCTTTATATGCCTCACAATATTTACCTCTTTGTTGTGATTTTTCTGTAGGGGCTTTGTTGGCTTGTAACGCTTGGTTTTTGTCATATGTAATTGCAACAGCTGTGACTGCAATCTGCAAATCAGAAATAGCTTATTAGGTAACTTAATATCTTGTGCAATCTGCAAAAATAATTTTGAAAACAAGCAGCTTTTTGCATCGAAACAGAATAGGGGGGGGAAAAAATCATCTAAGAATACCCATTAAAACCCTCAACAGCAGAGCCTAAAAGGCAATGGTAAGGTCTGTTGTTAGATCATACATCTGACAGTGTTTGTCCCACATTTGTGGATTTGTTCATCAGTTCTTTCCTTTTTTTTGGTGAACAAACATTAAAAAAGACCAAATAAATTCATTTTGTAAGAGAAGATGATGTTTAACTGAACACAAGAATGATGCCATACTTCTAAAAAAACCCCATTTTGTCTAAAAATAATGAAAATACAAAACACCTTGAAATGGCAAGAAAAAAATAAGAGAATTACAATGACAGCAACGGGCAGAAACTGATGCAAGAAGTTCCACCTGAACACGAGGAAGAACTTTACTGTGCCATAGAACAGGCTGCCCAAAGAGGGTGTGGAGTCTTCCTCACTGGGGGTATTTCAGAATTGTTTGAACACAATCCTGTGCCATGTGCTCTGGGGATGATTCTGCTTGAGCGGGAAGATGGGACCATTCCAAGCTGACCTGGTTCAGTTCACCAAAACTGGTGAACTCAAGGCCTTAATGTTCAGTGAAGAAAAAGAATGAACTGTTGAGTTCTACTTCCCAATTCACCAGACATTCAAGGAAATCAAATCACAGCCCAGTTCACTCTGAGCAGCAAACACCAATAAAAGGCCCAGGCTGCCATGCCTGCATGCTGAAAGTCAAAAGTTCACTCACCTGAACTAATTCATCCTCTGGTAGAGCAACTGTGAAGTTCACATGGCAGAGACAGCAGGGAACCATAGATCGGAGTTTAAAATACAAGCTCTGTTGAAAAAAAAAAGATATTTGTGTTACTCAATAAAACAAAGCTACGGTTTATTGCAGAGAAATTAAGAATCAGGACACTTTTCATAGCACAAGTTGTGTAATCATATGTCTAGTTGACATGGTGGTGTTCGGTCAAAGGTTGGACTCAATCTCACAGATCTTTTCCAACCTATTCGATTCTGTGATTCTGTATTAATTTCTTCCTGAAAAAAGAATTACACGTGTGAAAAGTCAGGACAGAATGCCAGGACTCCTTCAAATTCAAAAAGCTTTGGAAATCCTCAATATACTAAAAAGGCTGAATTGAGTTTTAGAGCAACTTAAACTAATTACGGACACTTTGTACTCTAATTTCAAAAAGTAATTATGAAAAATATGTTATTTTCAGTCTAGCCTAATTTTACTTTGCTTCCATTTGAACAATTAAAAAAATATTTAAGATTCTTACCTTCAACAGATTCTCACAGAGATCATTAAAGTTCTTATTAAGTGTTTGATTTGTGGGATTAATGTTGCTTAATCTGGATACTCTTACTGCTGTGAACATCTGAATTAGAAACAAACACACTTATTTTTTTGGCCAATATGAGGAAATATATTTTATCCAATATACTAAAACCAAAACAAATTCATAAAGAAGGAAAATAATGCGTAACACGTTATCATACGCAATACCTTACTAGGTAACACAACCAACAATCTGTTTAAGAGCTTCAAAATCTAGCCAAGATCTTAAAAAAGTCCAAAAATCTTGAAGTTCATATTTACTGTAATTACTTTCATATTTTTGTATTAGGTTCTCTGTTAAACAACAGCACTGCAAAATCCCACAGGTTCTCATACCCTGTTTTTCTTACCAAAATACTACTTTTATTTCCAACCTAAGGGTATCCTTTTAATTGATCTTTGAAAAGTAGTGCTCTCTAATAGATATTTAAATTACTAGAGCATATTTCAACACAATTAACAAAAAGTTTCCATTTTCTTTCAATAAAAAACCTTACTTGAATTTCTGGTGTCCAGTTATTTATACCAGGCATAATTTCCGTGTTGCAACTGTAAAAACCTGTCAAGAAAATATTTGGGAAAGTCTATTTTATACACCAACATATAAAGATGCTTCTAATGGGGCCTTAATGTTTGCAAGTATTTTCCCTCATGTAGTTTTGAATATTGAATAACACACCAGAAATGAGACAAAAACCAAATGCAGTATTCTTGAAGGGAGGGCAAACACCCCAAATCCACAACTGCTCTGCCCAATTTCTAAGAGAAAAACTGTGTACAAATGAGGAAATTTATCAACAAGGTGTGAAAGGAAAAGCTAAAAAGCCAACCTTTGGTAGACAGGATAGAGATGCTGTAAAGAAACTACCTGGAGACTGAGTGCAAATAAACAGCACTTGACAGAAAATAACTAAACAGCAAAGTAAGAAAAGTTATAAACAGCAAATAGGCAATGCTGGAAGTCTGAAGATACAGTTAAATAAGCAGAAAAAGAGGCCCATCTGGTAGGGCCAATATAAAAGCATTAAATAAGCTAGAAAAGAAATTGTGTTGCAGCTTGCAGAAGATATAAATATTAATAGTTTTTCTTTCAGAACATCAAAAGCAGAAATTATATTAAAGAATCAAGTAAGATATGGAAAGAATATGAAGAGATGATAACAGGAGAGCAGAAAACATGCCTTTTTATTTTTTTACATCAGTATTCACCACTGATGTGGGTAGAGCTTTCCACAATAGTGGAAAACCAGCCTCATGTTTATTTTCCATCAGAAAATCCATCTTAGAGATGTGTCTGAAGGAGACAAGTGGGCAAATGAAAAATAAAGATTCATATAAACAAGAGAAAAGGCAACAACAACAACAAAAAAAATCAAACAGCTGACTAAATGGCATTGAGCTCTTAATTTCAAATTGCTCCACTATCAGAGGAGAGGATTTTTTAATCTTTAAGTAGTGAGGAGCTCTTACTGACTGGGATCTACTAATTTTTTGCCTAGTACAGATATCTCTTTTACTGGCCCGCAGCAGCTATTCCAGACAAGGGAGTTGATGGGCAGATGGAAAAACAAGACACCGCAGAGGAGCTGAGAAGACTTTCCCAAGGAACAGTCATGGCTCACAAGCTCTCAAGAAGCAAACAGACAAAAGGCCTCTGACTGAACCAGCCTACTTTGGACATCAGAAAGCGTTTGGTAAGTTCCTTCACCAAGGACTCTTTACCAAACTAACAGAATGAAGTGTCATTGAAGGAAATGCAATTATTGTGAGACTGGAAAAAGAGAGACAAAATAGATTCTCCATTTTCACAGTAGAGACATCTGTAACTCAGGATTTTATGCTTCAAGCATATTCATAACTTATCTGTAAAAGAGGATAAAATGAGATGACTGCTGATGGCCTCATTTTAGGGTAGTAAATTCAACTGCAGCAGGGTAATGGATAATCAGTGAGGAATAGAAGATCTAGTGGTAATAACAGACAACTGTGACAAGGATAGTTCTGAGCTCAACAGGACTCAAAATTATAAACACTTATACCAGTTATTAGGAAGGAAACAGATACTGCTCAGAAGAAACATGGGGAAACTCACAATGACAACAAGGAGGACATGGACAACCAAATGTCCAGAGCAATTTCCATATAATGGACAACTACATTAACCTCTTATCCAGATCCAGGAGTTCTATCAGGGAGGGTATGACACATATTCACAGATACATCCACAAATAGCATAAAGATGACTGATACAAGGCAATAATTAGTTTTCTGTTCTACTTTAATTGACTTGAAACCTAAAAATTAGTCATTTAGTCTAAAAATCTTCAGAAACAGTAATATTTTCAGTTCTTGTGGCATTTTTTAAAATAATTGTTAATAAAACTAGTTCCATTTTTTGCCTTTTGCAGCCTACAGTATAAAGTAGAAAAATATGTTTTTTACTATACCAGAAGGCGGTGGAACATCTGTCAGTAAAGAATGTACGTCTTCCATTGCATCTGTATCATCAATCTGTAAAAAGGAATAACTGATGAAAATCACGTTGCTGTGCCAGTAAGAAGTCTCAGAAAGATGTAAAAATTCTGTCATCAAAAGATCTTTATCTGGCAGCTAGGCTGAGATTTTTGAAAAGGATTCTATGGAACAGACCTCTGAATCTTAACTAGCAGCCCATGATATGCTTAACACTCGAAAAATAGTTCCCTTAATTAGACTGTATAAAGCTATGTGCACAGAACGCATAGAAAGTGCAGTAGATAATAATATGAAGAGATTTTATAAAACAATTTAAAATGCTGAACAAGGTTCCACATAATAACTTACAGCTTTTTCCAGCTAAGCTGTATTACACCGATGTGATTATTCTTTGCCTGTCCTAAAGACACATGAAAATCTTTCCGGCATTTTAAAAAACTTCCTTAGAAAGAACAGCAGAGAATGAAATGGGAAAAGGTGAATTTGGGGACTATTATTTTTTCCAATCCAAATAATCTCTATTCCATCCAACCTTCTTTTAGATCAGACTGCTGCCTGCCCTGCTGCCTTCTGTAAATATTTCTGTCATGTGTCTTTAGATTTATTCTGCCTTACTGATCTGCAAGAGATCCAAGTTTAACCTCTAACTTCCAACATTTTCCTGCAAGTATTTTGGAAATCATTTAACTCCAGTATTAAAAGGTTCTCTGTCAGGTATTTTTTCTCCTTGTCCCTCTTCAAGAGGGGATTTTTTTTTTTCCCCCTCAAAAACCTCCAAATAATAAAAGCTTTACGTCTCACAATTGCCTTCCCAGCACCTCTTAGCATTTCCTCTTGACAGTGAACTTTTTCTTACATATTTCCAGTGAACAATGATTTTACTCTTGAAAGGTCAGTCAGGAGCCTAATTAAAGCTTCCGGTATATTGTTTCTGACATCCAATCTCTTAACAGTAGTAAATGATTTCACAGGTAAAAAAGTCTTTTTTTTTCCTCTATAAAGATTGAACTGCCAAAACACAGGGTGCATATTCTAGGACCAACAAATTCCTTAAACATCAGATCTTATTTTTCTTGCTAGCATTAGCATCATTTTTATGCACACCAAGTACACTACAGTGTACATAGATTTTTTCCCTTCCACATGGGGATCTAGAGCCCATACTGGAGTTCAAAAAAAAGACAGAAGGAAGAATTCTCCAAAACTGTAGAAAAAGAGCTGAACTCTGCTTGTATTAAATAAACACAGAATCATGGAATGGTTTGGGTTGGAAGTAACCTTAAAACTCCTCTTGTTCCAACCCCCCTTAACCAGCTCATTTTTGGTATAATATATCAGACTTCATGAGGAAACTGGACAAAAAAAGTATGCTGAGCTTTTATTATCACTGCCTGTCTTCTATTTGACAGCCTTTGCAAGAGAAGTGAAGTCTGGGCTTACGTTTTTTCCAGTATTTAATAGTCTTTGGGTTGGGGTTTTTGGTTTTGGTTTTTTGTTTTTTTTTAATGCCTTACAAAATCCTCTTTTTTTCACAAAAACATTCAATCCCTTTTGCATTTAGCAAAGTATTTTCTGATTTTCAATACAGTGCCTCAGAGAGCATCAATCAGAACTTTTGTTTTGAGGAAAGAATTCTACTCCTGTTAGATGATGACATTAAAACCAAAACCCTGTCAAGACCAGCTGCAAGAAATACTTGCTGAAAATTGTCCTCTTCCCTTTTTAACGTGAGAGTTAACTGGCATCAAAGTTACCTTTAGGGACTTCCCAGTTTACTTTGTAATGCACCGGAGAACCAAAGAAGAGCAGAAGCACTAACCTATCTGAATTTATTATACCAACCTCTCCCAGCCTGTTATTTTTCCACTCTCCTTTCATACCTCTGTTTTCAAATGAACTGCTGGTACAGTGCTCTCCTATTCTCCCTATCTACAACTTTTCATCCAGATTACTTTCCATGAAGATGGTGATTTGTGAAGATTAACAGTTTTGAATGTACCTTAGGCTGCAGTTACAGGCTGTAATTTAAAGTGGTTTTTAGCCAGGGACAGGTATTTGCAATACCTGTATCTACAGGATGATAAAAATTTCTAGCCCTTCTCTAATACTTCCCTACTTCCCTTTAAAACTGTAAAATGTTGAAATCACATCTTTGAATTTTAGTGAATAGAGAAGTTCTTTCTCTATAGGTGTTGTTCTGCTTTCTAGTTGTAGCTGTAGAAAGAATTGGAAGGTATTGTTGGAAGCCATGAATTCTTTAATTGTGAAGAGCATGAGCTGAAATTCAGAAAAGCAGGTCTTCTTTTATTTGCTCTCTTGACACATGCAGTTTTTTGAATGCTTTTAATACCACCAGTTCTGGAAACTAATTATTCTGAATATTCAACTATAACAATAAGAGCTTTGAAACAGGAAGAATATACAAGCTTTTTTTTTTTGCTAAAGTGTGACAACACAGAACCTCAATGTTTATAAAAATATATTTGAGTTTTTGATCAGTCTGATCTGCTGTTTGAAGTAGGCAGAAAGACATTTCTTAACAGCTCTTAATTATTCTTCTAGATATTGCTACATGTCCATGAACAGCAGGGCAATCTTTTTTCAGATACTGCCCCTAGGCATAATATAGCTGTGCTTTAAGTGAACAGAAAAAGAGAGACAAAGCAAAATCCAATACTTAACACTTTCTACTGATACAACATGGAAAAAAAAAATTACACAATTTAAGAAGTGTCCTTGGAGATGAGTAAGAAAACTTTTCTCTTTTTTTTTTTTATATATATATTTGAGGAGAAGAAAAGTATGAATATGAGTACTGAAAAAGTTTATCACCTCCAAGACAAAAGCATCCTTTTTCCCATGTGAAAGGTCAAGCTCTGTAACTTCATCAGAGCTTTCTGACTGGGATCTTAATAGCCTGGAACGTTGTCTTGGCTCTGGAATGGGAGACCCTATGATTTCTTCAGGTAGTTCCTAAAAAGGATATAAGAATTAGCAGATGTTCTACATAGCTTAGAAATAATTGCAACCAGAAATAACTTGTTAGCAGTTCTAAGAATCAGAACACTCTGAGAACAATTTTACTGTGAAATAAATCTAAGTAAGTACAAACTGATTTAGAACCACAAAATCATAGAACAGAATATCCTGAGTTGGAAGAGACCCACAAGGATCAAAGTCCAACTCCTGCCCCTGGTTGCTATTGCCTTCTTGAGGTTTGATTTTAAAATTACCAGCACAGGTTAGTATTGTAAACCTCTTAATTAAAATTACGCTTGTATTGATCTTGAAAAATCTCAAAAATTGAGATAGTGTACAAAAGTCCCTAGCTGAGTAAAAGTGATCGGGATGTCATCCAAGCCAAGGTTGAAACTGAATTCTTTCTAACATAAAAAACCCACATAATATGACACAGATCTGTGAAATAGCCTGGCTCACTCCCAGAAGTTACATATTTCTTCAGAATTCTTTTGGCTATGTGGCTAAAAAGATCTGAAAAACCCAGTAGCTTCCCAAAATACAGTGGAAAAGATCTATACCTCTATTAATAAAGAAACTTATGTTCTGAATGATTCAATCTCTTAAGGAGTCATGGATATACACCATGTGTATGTTTGACTCAGAATGTTTTATTTTTAAGAATAAAAGATTTACTTACTGGAGGATTAATCTCATAAAGTTCTTTGTTTTTTGCTATCGTGTCGTTTATTTTCTTTTGCATATGAGATATGTGCTGCTCATAGGTGCCATCATTTGGAGTCTTCCCAGCAATCTGAATACCACCAGGTGTTGGCAAAGCTGCTAGATACACACCTGTTGCAGACTTTTAAAAAGTCATTAAGAAGAAAGACAATTACATAAGCATGTACTTCTAACATTTGCAGATAAAGTTTACCATAATGCTCGTGCTGTAACAGACAGCACTGTGACATGCACTAACAGCACAGCCTCTGGCCACAAGAAATGGATCTCTCTCTCTGGTTCACTTAGGAAGAAAAAAATCCCACTTATGAAAAAATCCCACTATTCTTTCAATAAATTCTCTCCTTCTCACAGGACTTTTCCATAGTGGAGCGCTTCACTCACCTAAAAATTCCAAGACTAAAAATTAAAACCTCTGCCCCAGGATATTTTGCATAAGCAAGGGATGGTTTTGAGGATTTAAAACTTGACCCAACCGTTTAAAGTATCACTGAAGTTGTGACAACCCTATTTCTCTTTAGAGAAAACAGATAAAGAAAGACAAAAAGAACATGCAAGCTAGTTAGTATTACCCCAACACCCTCTGATGCAGGAAGAAGCAGCATATTTCACTATTCTAACCCAACATGACAGAATGGGGTTAGAAAAATATTGTTAATGAACAGTTCTTGACTCTAAGACACTACCAATCTATCACTTATTTCTTCAGTGCCATCACAGAAGAGGCAACAAATCTTCCTCTCGTTGGCAACTAACCAAAAGATTTACTGAGAGACTAAATGGACCTTACTTGTCACGGAACTGTAACGCAATTTGAGGAACAGGAACCTCTTTCACAGGACCTTTAGAGAAAACAATCATTTTTCTGAAATTTATGCCATTAAACAATTTGAAGTCTCTTTTCATCTCATCCCCCTTCTAGTAATCTTGTCCTATAACAAGGTTTCAAGAGTTTTGAATCTTCCTTCTCTGGTGATGAAAGACAGTCTGCTCTGATTTGACAATAATTAAACACCTTGTTCCTTTCCATCAGTTCATTTACTCTTAAAAGTGACATTTTAATATCTCTAGCCACTCTGAATTCCACAACGCTGGCATGTCTTCCTGCAAAAACACTGTAAGAAAGCCAAAGAATCTGAAGATTCAAACTGTACTCACTGCTAACCCCATGAGCATATTTTCCCCCACGGTGATCTGGATTCTCAGCCCAAACAGAGCATTCATTCCTCTCAGCTTCAGTTTATTCATCAGCTGTGTGTGCACTTCATATTCCATAAATGGCAGGAGGTTACTGATAGAGGTCGCATTTGCTTCAGCTTGAGCTTTCTTCTTCAGACGGCACAACCTGACAACACAGAGCAGCACGTCAGATCTGCAGGGCTCAGCAGACTCAGAGTCCTAATGGACCAGTGAAGATTCAAAGTCATCACAGGGGATTTTGAATTTTTTTTTCCTCATTGTATGACTGAATACGATCAGTTTCTTTTTAACGTATTTTAAAATCCAGTAAAATACTAAATTCTCAGCAGGAAGATCAAGGCAGACGGAGGCGCCGAGTCTCAACGAGTAAGATTTGATTTTTAATAGGAACTGTATTATATTAAACTGTATTCTATTAGCATTTAAATTGGGCAACATAAAAAGTAAACTTATCAAACAGAACAATACATAACCTTCAGCAGCATTCAAAAAAATTCTTTATCAAAGAAGATTATCAAATACAAAAATTACAAATAACGCGGTTTTTGCAAATCACTGAATGATACCTCATTTCTTAAAATATGCTTAAGGACTGTTATCAGACAGAAACAACACTCATCACACACAGGTTTTGTCGGAAGCACAGAATAAATATGCAACATTAAGACCTTATCTACAGATTCCTGATAAGCATCTACTGGATGTTTGGCTAAACATATTAACACTCCTATCACATAGCAGCAACTGTTAAAAATTTGCCCTGATCATTACAAGGCAAATTCTGTAGACAAACACAGCTCTCTTGCTATTTCAAGTTGTCTGGTAGCTGTTAAACACTACCATTTTACCCCCTCAAAAAATTATTTCAAGGGATAGTTCCTGCAGCCCTTTTCAATTCAGCCTCAGAACTGATGAGGTATATTCTTCTGGATTGCTGCAACTGTGAAATAGAATGCCAGTTCTTTACAAGAACTCCTTCAGACTGTGTCATATGAAAATTTGTATTTTCAGCTTTCCTTTGAGTAAGATCCCAAGTGTAAATATTCATTTCTCTTGCTGCAAACCTCAAACACTTCAGGTATCAGTGCAGGAAATGACATCTACTGGTAGAACTTTTAAAATTCCTATTAATACAATTATTGAAGACACACATTGGAATAAAGAGAAACAACCCCACCCAAGTGCCTTCACAGCTCAAGCATTAACCAGACTGAAAGTACTTATCTTAAAAGAATAAAGGAAAGAGTATAGCAATTCCATCTCTGACTACCTTATGTCAGTTATATTCCACACTTTGGGTTTAGTCCTACAGGCTGAAATTCAAAGCCCACACCAGTGATACTTTCAAAGAGACATTTTGTCCAAAAGGAGCTCGTGCCATTAGGGTTTTCATGATACAAACGGGCAACGCTTCCTTCAACGGAACTCATTTGCTACACGATCAGGAAAACATACTAGCTCACCAAATGGTAACAAATTCACCTCAAAATCTTTCTATAGCTTCAGTTTTTTGTTTTGTGTTCTGTTGGGTTTTGGGGGGTTTTCTGAGGAATGGGAGTGTTTTAAGAAATGAATTCTTGAGAAAATGAGACATCTGCAAGTGCTCCAGAGACAGATCAGGGACCATGGTGTAACACAAAGTCGATTTCCAAAATGGTGCTGAACAGAGTTTAATCATAGAATGACCTGGGTTGGAAGGGACCTTAAAGATCATCCAGTTCCAACCCCCCTGCTGTGGGCAGGGACACCATTCAGTAAACCAGGTTGCTCAGAGCCCCATCCCACCTGGATTCGAACACTTCCAGGACTGGGGCATCCACAACTTCCCTGGGCAACTTGTTCCAGTGTCTCACCAGCCTCACAGTAAAGAATTTCTTTCCAATACCCAATCTAAAGCTACTCTCTGTCAGTTTGAAGCCATTCTCCCGTGTCCCATCTCCAGGCCCTTCTAAATAGTTTCCCTCCACATTTCTTGTAGGCTCCCTTCAGGTACTGGGAGGCCACAACTGAGTTGCCCCAAAGCCTTCTCTTCTCCAGGCTGAACAATCCCAATTCTCTCAGCCTTTCTTCCATCGCTCTAATCAACTTGGCCTCCTCTGGACCTGCTTCAACAGGTCCATGTCCTTCCTGTTCTGGGGCCCCCAGGGTTGGATGCAGCACTGTAGGTGCTGAGCAGAGGGGCAGAATCACTTAGACCTTTGGCCAGTCATGTCTTGAAAACTCTCCAAAGATGGAGACTGCACAACCTCCAAGGCAATCTGCCTCACTCCCTGACTGTCCTCATGGGTAAGTGGCTTTTCACACACTCTGAATCTCTCTTGCCTCACCCTCCCACTGCACAGACCCTGGCTACACAGGCTCTATGACCTCCTTCTAGATACTGGCAGCCTGTTATTAAGTGTCCCTAAATCCCTTCCCTCTCCAGACTGAACAAGTCCAGCACCTGCAGCTTCTCAGCATAGGACAGGTACTCCTGACTCCCTTGCTGGCCCTCCGACCTTGCTCTATCATTTTCTGATGTCTGTCCTGCTCTCAGAGGAGGACAAAAACGAACAGGTACTGTATTGGCTTGTTCCACTCACTGTGGTGTAACAGGCAAACTTCAAGAAAATGCAGCCCCATCATCCCCCTCCACATCATGAACACGTTCAACAGGACAGGTCCCACCACAGACTCTGTTATACTTGTCATGGCCATCCAGGTAGGTCACAAAACACAAACCACTACTCTCTCAGCCCAAACATCCAACCCGTTATTTATCCATGTGGCTGGCCACCCATACAGATTGCACATAGCTGCCCCTTCCTTCTTTCCCAGGTTTTTTCCCTTTTCCAAAGTCAAAGACCGCAGCATAAACAGGACATAGCCAACAATTTCAGAGATGATGTTCAGTTATGGACATCAGCACGGAATTAACACAACTGACTTAAACAGTTCATTAAGGTGAACCTGCCCACAGCAAGGGGGATGGAACTCAAATGATCTTCAAGGTCCCCTTCCAACCCAAACAGTTCTGTGATTCTATGATGATTAAGTTTCCAGTGGAAGAGCTGTATCTAACCAGGTTAGCAGTCCCAAACAGCAAGAAAAGGCATGAAAAAGTTCACATTCAGGCAGAAAAAAAAGTAACAATTCTCACTGGCAATTAAAAACAAAAGCAGAACATTTAGCAAGTGTTTAGCAACATGGGTAAGTTCACAGATGTCCATCAAAAGAGGTGACACAACACAGAGGGAGGAGTAGGCTGTCCTCTTCCTTCTCCTGGTTCCCTAATACCTAGCAATTCAACATAAAAATAACAAGTTTGATGACATACTGGATTTTAGCAACAGGAATTATTTCAAGGATCTCTCAAACTTTACTAAGGAAACATTTTCATAGATACCTGGCTTGAATAAGACATCCCTTGCCAATAACTATTGCTTCTACTGGAAGATCAATTGTGGTGAAAAGGACATCAGGAACCTTTTGCTTCCTGCAGTTGTAACAGTAAGTGAGGTGAGCAGGGAATGGCATGTTCAATTCATCATATGGTATATGGCAAAATCCACAACCCGGTGGTGAAGCTTCTTCAATCCTAAAAATACATTATGGAGAACATACTTAAAACATCTGCATCTTTTTAACAATGATCAATAAGTGCATGTGTATAAACACTACAGATACCTACTTAAATTATACACTGCAGCTCTACTCTGCTCCATTATACCAGTGTGATAAGTATTACATTATATAAACTAGAAGAATACAATTAGGTTAAATGATACTAGCTAAAACACTATAAATAAAACTTGCATTGAAACTTGTTCTGCAGGGATTGAGGAAAAAATACAATTTACATAAACCTAAAACATTACTGAGCTGCCTTTAGGCGTAACTTCTAAATGTAGTCCATGGTACAACAGTTGGACGATGAATTTGTTGTACCAAACACAATGAAAAGTCTCTTTTACATTGATTGTGTCCAAAAACCTATACAAACCCAATGAGCGGAATATAAACAACCAACCAACCATCCTGAGAAGCAGCACAATATATATTAACATTGTAAGAAGAATAGCAGGATTATTTCCTAAGATAAGGTATTAGGTAAATCTTGTTATCCACTTAAAACACTTAGCCCCACTCCTGCACAAACAATACCCAGGAATGACCACTATAAAAATATGCCCAAGGAAAGCACAGGCTAACTGCATAACTGCAGATTTATTCTGCTTCACACAAACAATTCTCAGTGATTTTGAAGAGGTGCTTCAGCAAATCTGATAGATTTGGAACATTATTTATCATAAGACTTTGGCAAATATACTTTGTCTCAAGCATTAGCTTTGTCTGTTCAGTTGTTTTACCTTTGGCATTTCTAACCTATGCCAGGACCCTTAGTAGCACCAATTTCGATAAAAGTGCAATTTTCTTTATATTATAAACATGACACTTCTTTCTCTGCATCATATAGTGACTACAAAACTAAGTATTTTTGTTCTAGTTACAATTTTTAAAAGTCTATCTACACCAGAAGATAATGGCCAAAAAATAATAATAGATAATACTACATTGGCTGGTTAATTACGAAAAAAGTATGAGAATGCTAAAGTGTAATACATAGCCTTGCTTACAGGCACAATAATCCCTTGAAATATTTAAACACTATCCTGACGAACACATAATAAGTTACCAATATGCATTAGTTAATTTATTTTTTTTCCCCCCAAAATAACTGTTTGGCAATACCCATTCTTCAAATTTTATTTGCAAAAGCAAAAACAAATGGAAACTTCACGTTTGTCCTTCAGTTTCACAATTTTGCTCATAAACTTCAAATAAAACATTTTGCAATAATCTGGCACTGTCTTTGTTTCACAACCAAGCTATTTTATCTCCCATGCAGCTCTTAACTAGTATATACAGGGCATATATACACATATTACAGCTACAGGTGCTTTTGGCTTATGCAGTTTATCAGACATCTGTCATCTTTGTAAGTGTGATACAAAGTTGAGAAAGATACCTGAAGAGCAGCAAAGAAAAAAACCGAGTTATGATCTGTGTTAGTAGTCAAACGTGTTACCTTATTCAGACTGTTAGAAATAAAAACAGAATATCTAATTTGGTGCAGAGTTCCATTACTTCTGTGGTTGATGTTGTTAGTGAAAAGCAGTAAAGTGGTTGGTCCCGCATCCTGCACTGTAACACTGTAACCTACCCTAATAGAGAAGAACTATCTTGGCTCTGAGGAAAAAAATCAACCTCTCCCTTCTCTGACCCTATGGAAAAGAAGCCAGGCTGCCATGACAACCTTTGTTCCAAACAGCCTTCCATGGTGCCATCCTGAAGGAACCTAGGGTTCAGTACAGCTGCTGTGCCAGACGCGGACAAAATACAGACCTCTTCACTATAAGAGAAAAGAATGACAACAAAGTGAATTCCTACTACTCAGTGATGCTTTCATCTAGAACTATTAGATTCAAAAGGCTGGTACAAAAGACTCCATGAATTCAATATTACTGATAATTTTGTACATTTGTGCAGTTTTATCCATTCAATCTCACAAACTCTTCTCGCATTTAAACCATTGTATAAACAAGAATAAGAAGAACTGAACAGAAAGACTAATGAGCTTTGACCTATGTTACAAATAACAGAACAGAACAAAAAGGCTAACCAGGTTTTTAAGTAGTTTTCAGTTCTATGGTTAACAATGCAGAGAAATACAGCAAACCAACAAAAGCAAAGAAACATTAAAAAAACCAAACAACAACCCAAGGTGTAATTGTTTCCCAAAGCAAAATGGAAGCTGAGAGCCTCATCATCTTATTAACATTCAATTTTCAAAATGAAATTTCAACACAGCACTGACAAGGGTGTTTCTTGGAGGATAAGGAGTAGCAAACCAGTTAAAAACTGAGTATGAACAACTAGAATAACGGCAAATATAGAATGTAAAGTAACTGATAAGGCTTATTATTTAGGAGTGTCAGAGCTCAGAACGATCACAGAGCTTTTAATATTTCTCAAATTGTTAAATAAGAAACAAACCTGTAATATTCAGTACTTAAATTACTATATTAAAACAAAATATGGAGAAAAGTTTCCCCACATTTCCTAGAATTATACATGTGCTTTTTTAATTTGTTTTTTCTCTTTCCAGAATATTTTTCACACGTCTGGCAGACCAGTACTTGCACACAGAGGCTTGTACTTTAAGCATGGAATAAAGTTGAACTGGCAAGTAAGCATGGGAACTCTAATAAACTATTTCATCAATAACCAAATACAACCACATTCATTTTTCGTAACAAATTTCAAGTGTGAAGTAACCCAATAGCTGATTGCCTCCCTACACTCTGCATATTCTTTCCGTGTAGCTAAGACAGAAAAAAAATGCGAAATATTCAAGCTTTTTACAAGGAGACTGACAGCCAAAGGAATAAATTTTTCATTTTTGTGCAAGTTCATCCCTCAGTGATGGAGTAATTTTGAGGTAAATATGGTCTTTAATACACCAACCAGGACAAGAAATAACTAGATGAGACAACATAAGGACTACAAACCATGCCTTGTCAGTAAAGTTCTTTTCTTTTTCTACTCTAAATGCACTTGACTTCCAAAAATTGTTTTCAAGTTTTGTGAAAGATGAATGTATTTGGTAGTTTTTTTTTTCTACCTGCAGTGAAGCAATACGTGTGAAAGGGCAACAGATGTGAAGCAATCAATGTGACTTCAGACAGATGCTGTGCCCTCACGAAAGCACTGTATAACTCTGTATTTCTTTCTTCAACTTAACAACTGCAAAGTGAAACAAAACTTCTTTTTCCAACTCCCCTCTTGAAAAAAGCAGATCTTTAGTGTTTTTACTTGAAAGTATTTAGGCAAAATCAACTTGACAGAAAAATTCAGATGTCTAAATTTGCTTGTTCTTTCACAAAGCAATTCCAAACAAATAGTGAACCTGAGTACTTCTGGTTTATACTACCAGATACCCTCGCCCCGGTAGCTCTTCACAGGTTACTTTCCAGAGCTAGAGAGAGACACTTCTAGTGTCTCTAAGGGTCAAAGAGGAGGACAATTGATTAGATAAATCCCAAATTCTCTCTCCCATATTCCAAGCCTCTCACAAAGTTTGTTATTAAGCCACTGGAATTTTTCTCAGCCAAAGGAAACACAGTAAGACAATGCGAGTTTTGGAATTCAACCTCACCAAGACTACTGCAGAGCTGCAGTTTAGCATGTTAAATGCCACTGTACATCTGGAAGACAAAAATAATGACACACATTTTCCAGAAAGAAACACAGAATATTTACACCTGAAGTATTCTACATCTATCAGGCAGCATATTCTCCTTTAACTTACAATTGATGAATTCCTAGTAAAGAAAATGCCTTAAATTTGAAGTTTGCCATTTAAGTACTGGTCTGCCAGTTGTTACCTAATAATGAAACTTCAATACGTATACTTTTGGGAAGAGTCTTAATTATTTAGGTAGATTAGGTTTAGAGAATAAGTTAACATTGTAACTACAAAAGGAAATAGGTAGGCTTTGTAAAAAAATAAAAAAAAAAGAAAGGTAATATTTGTAAGGAAAAAACTTAAGATCCAATAAAAACCCAAATCAAACATTTTAAAAAAAAGAAAAGTCTAATTCTGAAATCTCAAAATCACTTAAACTCTCTGAAGTAGGTATAATAAACAGATATAGTATAGTATTATAATAGGTGTATTAGACAGTACCAACAACTGTGCTGAAATAGTTAACTTTAAGTCCACTGAAGGTGCAATAAAATTTTCTGTGGCATTTTGAAAATCAAATCATCATCATGATTTACCAAATGCTGGTTGATTCACTGTAGCCCACTACAGCATGACAACCCAATGCCTTGGCATGGGATTTTATTTCTTGTCTGATTTCTGCCCACCATGCATCTCGTGTCTCTGGTTCATCTGAAAGACAAAGTATAAATCAGTTCACTATTCTGCACAATGTCAACATAAAGCTTCATGCAATTAATCTGAAAAGTCAGATTTTTCATATTCAACTGTTTTGTTGTGCCTGGTCACTTTTTATTTCCTAGCAATCACACTTCAAGCAAACACTAATGGGACTTTCATTAATTTCCTTGTTTATGCCCCATATGAACAGGTTCTGACAAGATGGATAACACCAAAATACTGTAGATACTGTTCCATTCTCTACCTACTTGAAGACCACAGTTTCCAACAACAGGTAACTTGCAACAAAGCATCACAGATACTCTGTAATACTGAAAAACTACTAACAGTAATGAAATAGTATTTGTAATAGTAAAGTAATATTCTATTTGGCTATACACTTGATGTCTTTGAAATAACCTCAATAGTTTTTCCTGTTTCAAGTAGTTCTCCCTCTGTTAACTAGAATTTAAAAGAATTTCTTCAAGATTGCATCACTAATCAGACAGTTCTGTGGCACTTCTAACTTTGGGAAGCCACAGGGATTTGAAACTAATGTGTATTTACAGCATTAAGTTGTAGTAGATATATGTTGACTATGTACTTGTTGGTGCTTTTTTGCTTCAGTATCCTGGTAACTGCACCTTCCCCTGTTCCTGCCAACAGATTCTAATTACCTTGATTGTCCTGGAGGTTATATGTTAAATGTATCCTGCCTGCTTTTCTTGAGAACTACATTAAAAATATATTAAAAAAAAGAGTGCTGCTAGAATAAGCTTATGCAATCCATTTAACTGCTCAGCAATTAGTTCCCAGAACTAAAGCTCTTTTATCACAAGTTTTTTACATATGAAGTCAACAAATATTGACATTTACCAGTACAGTTTGTCAGCTGTTTCTTCTATCAAAATTGCTTACCTGTACCAATGAATTTAGTTGAAAACTATGATAATTGGATACATGAGGGGAAAACCAGTAACAAACCAACAACTCAGTTGCTACCAAGGGTTCTGAGTAGAGAGATTCTTATACAATTTCCCTGAAATCAGCTGAACTTTGCACAGATACAAACTTCCAGTCATTGACATCTCCTTGCTGAATCATAATTTACAATATCGAGGTCAAAACCCAGGATTCATTGGGAACCAGTTTTGTACTATCAGGAATATTTATCGTGTATGATAACCCCATATCATACACAAGGTTCTCTGACAACATGACAAACAAAAATGAAAGATGTAGATATACACATAACTAGAAATTTACTGAAACAAGAACATTGTACTACAAGATGTACTCATTCATGAATTTGCCTCAATTTGCATTTAGAACTAGGCTTTCATCTTTCTAAAATAAACTAATGATCATTTTCTAGTTAAAAGGAAGAGCACAGAGGTATGTATTTACATTCAACTACACATAACTTTAGATATCAGTGTTGTATAACTCACAGCACTGCACTGACTAACAGCAGCCTGGGTGCCCAGACTGAAGTTTATCCAACCTTTGCTTTAAGAAATGAATGCTGAACAGAACAAAAACCTACAGTGAGAGTTCTTAGGAATGTTCTCTGCAATTGACAAAAATATACACATTAAGACACAAACCAAAGGGTTTCCATGAACTGCTATGTTTCATTATATCAGAGCTCACTTTAGCAGGTTTCAGTGCATTGCTGGCAGAATCTCGAGACGCCGCACTTCACACTCTCAGGGTGAAATCAATGTTCAAACCCTTTCCCTGACTGGGAATATCAAATGCTGGAGATGATACTCAGTAATCCTGACTCAGATGGCAGGGGCTCACACTTCAGCTTCCAAAACTGAGTATCATACAGAAATAACCCATCACATCACAGGGTTGGAGCTCCCAAGCTCAGCTCTGAGAACCATTTGTGGTAGCCCAAGCAGGAAGGAAAATATTTTCTCTTTGGTGTGAGCATCTCTGGACAGAGGCTGTTCCTGCTGCCTCCAGGTAGCAGCAGTAGGGTTGGTTGAATGGAGCAACTTTGGAAATGGATTGTAAGACAAAAGCTGCATCTGACAAAAAGTAGGGCTGTAGAGAAGATTTAAGACCACAAGTGCCTTCTGCAAATGTTATCTCTAACTCTTTTTGGTGGAATGGGGCAATTCCTCCTTCCCCCTCCAGTCACAGACTGGAAAACTGCTTTAATAAGCAACGTGTTTCTCTCTATAACATAAAAGTGCAAGCAGTAGGAAAAGTGGTTCTCTGACCATGCAGAACAGTTCTTGCTCAATGAGACTTGATTATTACAGGCAGCTGGTTATAAACACTGACTGAACACTCACACCAATTTTTGTACTTCACAGAAAAACACCTGCAAAGGAAAAGTACCCTTTTTCTAGGAAAAAAAAAAAAATCCAATTTTCTAATTCACAACTTTTTACACCTTTAGGTACCACGTGGCAAAAACTGTTCCTACTTGTCACCAATGACCTTTCTATGACAAAGAGTGCAAGAAAATGTGAAGTCATGATGAGAGTGAGCAACAGGTGAAGTGACTGAGGATGAACAGAGAAAGTGCTGTGAAATAAAGATAAGATTACAGACACGAAAATGACATTGAAAAGGTGTGACGTAGTCACAGTGAAAACTGAAATGGAATGAAGTGGTGAAAGGAAACAGGTATGCTTGAGGGGAACGGAAAAGGTAGAAATAGTGACGGGTCCCAAACCCTATGCAAACATTCAGCTTTCCTACACAAAAATTTATAGCTGAAATTATTAAGTTTAGGGACAAGTTACTAATTTTCTCACCTAACTTATCTACAAAAAGGCCTTATCATAAAAGAAAACACATACTGTTGTGAAGTTGTTCAACACTATGTCTTGCCAATGCAACATTTAACCCTTTATTCTGAGAATCTCTTCAACATCAGGAGTACAAAACTATCATCTACAGTAATATAATAGAGCATTTTCATTCTTATTATAGATAAGAACAATTTTCCAGCCATTGTTTTCAGTGTAAAAAGGATCAGGCCCAATATATTCCAAAAAATCCAGCAATTTATTATTGCACAAGATCAAATTTTTCTCTAACAGTCATGCATAAACAAATGTCAG
Source organism: Oxyruncus cristatus (assembly GCA_013399855.1). Classification (NCBI taxonomy): domain Eukaryota; kingdom Metazoa; phylum Chordata; class Aves; order Passeriformes; family Cotingidae; genus Oxyruncus; species Oxyruncus cristatus. The sequence continues at coordinate 1,210,400 of VXAY01001311.1, read as the reverse complement.
TAAAGAAGACTTGGAGCTCTGCATATCACATTTAAGTATTTTTTTCTTCCAGAAAGAGGCCAAAAATACAAATCATTATGTTTACATATAAATACTGTGCATTCACAGTTTACATGAACTTACCTTTTCATATTAAAACACAAAATTATTGTCTACAATTAAAACCAAACACCATGACATTGCAATCATAAGTTGATACGAAACACTGAATGCAGTGCAATGTGTAGCATTCATATTCTTCTGACAAATATTTTCACAAGCAGCCTTTTTTGACACATGAGCCACACAATTTCACATGGGGATGCTGTTGTAGCATTTACAAGTTTAGTAAAGCTAAGGATTTACAGAAACAATTAGAGGAGTTAGGGAAGCAGGATGGCATGTGTCCAGTACACTCTGTAAGAGTGCCTGTTGGTTTTTTTGCTAAGCAAAAAGCTTAAAGAACTAAGGGTTTGCAAAGCAGATTCAGCAGACAGTAGCCAGAAACGGTGGGTATTTTGGCGCATGCTTGGATCAGGTGACAGTACAGACTGAAAACTATGGCAGCTCACTGAAATGGTTACAGAAAGTAATGGCCCTGGATTCTAGGTGGAAGCAAAAAGGCAAGCATACAGAGCACTCAATCACAAGCTTTTCTAGCAAATCTACCAAGTAGTTTATAGCAAGGTTTATCTACAACTTGAAGCAGAAAAGTTTGCAAGAAGTTACACTGCTATTACGTGCCTTTTGTTGGAAACCAAAGACTGAATATTCAACCTATTTTTATTAACGTTTCAAAATTGGCATGATATTTATAACCAAGTGGAAGCAAAGCACACTGTTTCCAGAGTTGAGGACTCGAGAAACAATGTTGTTAACAGTACCATGTTCTATAAAAATCGTGCCAACTCAAACCTCCTCCAACTGAAACTTTCCAAGCTCCTTTTATTCAGCAGCTTTAGGAGACACAAACAGCACTGTACTTAGCTTGTGCCCTAAATGTTCCTCGAGTCACCAAGCCACTTATCTCCTTCAGAAAATGAGGTTGACTTCCATGAGCTGTACTGTCGATAGGACAATATCCTGTCCAAATCTTTCACCTGGAGATAACCCTAGACACTCTCAATACTTTCTGATTCATAAAAAGCAATGCCTTTCCCAAGTCATTTGCTAGACGTTCACTGGTACAGGGTCTTTCAAGATTTAGCCAGAACCTGCATTAAGCTAGGTCCATATAGGGTTTTAAAAACTGAATAAAAATTAAGAATGGACTCTTGATTACACAGTTCATCCTCAAGAATTCCTGCATTAACGCTGAATCCCTAGGCATCCTGAGGCAATTACTCCCAAGCAGGAACTGTATGATTCATTTCAACCTATTATCCATTGTATAATTCAGTAAATATTTACATTTATAATGGAACATTCTGAAACAAGGAGAACAATCATACTATGAAAGTTTTCACTGTATATAAACGACTCATTGTTCTGTTGTCTCAAAAATGGTAACGGAGACACAAATACTATTATTTCAAATTCAATCTTTGAGTCCCTAGGCAAAGCCATTATCCACACCTGCCATATCCCCTCATTTTTGTATCTTCTCAGTTCAAACCTCCTGATCAGCTTATACATAAAGAAGTGGGGGATTTTTCTGTAGGTTTGACTGGTTTGTCACCTTTGTTAGGTTTACAAGCACTCTTCCCTGGACCTTGATGTTCTCTTTAATCCTTTCTGGTCATCCCACAAACATTGACATTATCAACTTGCTAAAATATTTAACAATTAAACAAGTGTATGAAAAGACAAATCCTCTTGTATGCAAAGTTTGAACACAAAACTCGGGTAGCAAATAACTAAACCTACAAGAGATTAACCTAAAACTTAAAAAAAAAAAAAAAAATCCAAGTCACTACAGCCTTGTTTAAAAAAATTACTCCCTATATTCATCTTTAAGATGTGAAAATGAAAACTTAGCTTATGATACAGAAAGTAAAGGAAGTAGATTACTGGGATATATCAAATGAAAACTAAGATACACTAAACCAGCAGCCAATACTGCCAAGGAGAACAGGTACAACAGAACCCTACAAAGCTTAAACTACAAATAAAACATCCAACCTGTGGAACAATATTTTGCTTTTCTGCCAGATGAAGTCCGAGAGCATGGATCTCATTTCTCAAGCCCAAACTGCTGAGTAAGCAGATAAAAAGCAAGTTTAAGTTTGTTCACTTTCTTTCAATTGAAGAAATTCTTCAATTACTCAGGAAACAATTTTAAGAATATTTAGGATTAAAACTGCACCCGGGTTTTGTTTGTTTACAGAGGTATGAGGTATTTTAGCTGGCTGATTAAACACAAACCCATCCATTTTCAGGGCAGTTTTCTATTGGGTCAGTCAGGCCAAATCACTACATGACCACCAGAAGACTCCAAGAGTACATGGCAGAAACCAGACAGGAAATTCCATTCATCATTCCTTTTAGTTAGTGGCAGCTCACTATTTAGGAGTGTCAGCTTTAATTCCAAGACATATCCCAAGAGAAGCAGTGAGGTGTTCCTCTTAGAACATTCCCATCAAGACTCCTGAATTCTTTTCTTATTCTCTGAATTCCATGAAAACACCTACATCACTGCTAGGAGGCTGGGGAATCTAGATTTTTCTTACAAAAGAAAAAATAAAAGGATACTCGAAGTATGAAACAGAATTAACAGAATCTCTAAAGCTTCTGTATCTCTTATATGGGTGAACGTACTTAACTCAGAAACGTACTGAATTATACTTCCATTAGGGAGTTTTAAAATGGATCAGGAGATGTTTTTACCTATCTCACGCTAAAAGGGGAATTACAAAAATCCTACCGCAAGGTTTGGCTTTTGAAATCCTATCTTAAATTCCAACCAGCTAAATCTCTCAGCCATATATTCCCAAATAACTTTGATTTCTCAACATCATCATGCTCCCTTAGAATTATAAAAGCTCAAACTACTGCCCAGGGAATAACAAAATGTTAAATATAGGAAATAAATTTGCCTCTGGAAAACCAGTTCCAGGTCTAAATATGTACTTTTGTCACTCCAGCTTACAGTTATTACTTTGATCAGCCATTCATCCTAGAATGGTGAAGTCCTCACTAGGTAACAAAGAAACTATGTATTCTATTTTGTGTGTCTGTTCCTTTGTCACCTTGGCACAATAAATACAACCTATTTTAAAACATGAGCAATCTTCAAAGGAAAGCTTCAAACTGCCACAACAAAGGGCCTATTACCCAAAGCTGGGAACACTACACTGTAATAAGACAGCTCTTTCTAAAACACATTTAATCTATTCTATAACTGCAGAAATGGGATGGCCTTATTCGGCACAAAGTGATAATGCCTCTGAATTTCCTATTCCTTATTTAGATTCCTTGTGAATGCAGAATCTCTATTCAGTACTCTGAATGCAGAATCTCTATTCAGATTCATTATTTCTATACGCTCACAACTGTTTATTTTAAGACAAACTAGTCAGGAAGACCTCTTGGAACTTCTGAATCCAAGCCTTTCCTACAGTGCTTTCTGGAGCGAGTTCAGGACCTCAATGAGACTGCACTGAGAGACACCAAAAGCTCACAACTTAGAAAAAAACATCAAAATATTAGCGCAAAAGGTCAAAGACAAATTGCGCTGTCTAACAAAATCTAAAGTACAAACTGAACCAGGAAACAAAAACCAAGCCACAACTATGGTATTTCTTTATAGGAATCATGACATTTTGAGGAACTTCAGTCTGTGCACTTAGAAACAAAATCTCTTGTGCCTAATTCAGCTCAGATCACGATTTTATCCATTAACATTTATCACAGTTACTTCTATAATCCTGTTACAGTCAGCTAGAACTTGTGTTATCTGTCTATATATTTTCCTACGATACTGTCTGTAGGCATTTTACAAGGACAAGTTTACCTGTAATTATGTCATTTGGGAAGGTGCCCTACCAACCAGAATCATCCTGGTTTTCTTCTAAGAATAATATATTTTGAGCGAGGCAAGTAGTTCCACAACTGTATGTTTGCAACCACACAATGAAACATCAAAAGACTGGAAAAAACCTCATTGTAATCCATGAAGGAAATGGTATCAAGACAATAGTTTTAGTCAAGACCCATATTTTGAAATTAGGAAGAGTTGTGCAAGAATAACAATTTTCTGCAAGATCAGGATTCCCTCTCTTATTACTATCAATTCAAAGACAAAATGTAGTTGTGCTATAAGCAACAGCTTTTTCTGAGCATTTGTGCAAGGAACAGTCTGGGTTGGCTTTCACACCATTAGTCAGATTTCAGAGAGAGTTTTAAATCAATATGAACAGATTAAATAATATTAGCTATACTTAGGTAAAGAATTCTAAACAAAGATTTTAAATGCCAAGTTTATTAATTTATGAATTGCTAACAGAACATGTGAATATTATTCTGTGCTCACTGGTAGTGATCACCCTTTGTTCAGTTATATAAACATCTACTTAGAGCTCTCAAAAAAAATTAACACACAGTTCCAAAGAAAATTATTTCATTAACATACAAGGGTGTGTCTGCTTCAAGAAAGAATATTCAAACACCACACATATTAACCATAAAAATTACTTCGGAATATTCACTCCTCTGGAAAGGCTGCAGAAAACTAGAGTCAATTATTACAGAAAACCCCCTCACTCTGTTCAGAAAAAGCCTCTGATAACTGGTTTAACCTCCCATTATCATATCCACACACACTGATGGACAAGAAATCAGCCTGGAAATTCTCCAAGAAAAGGCAAGAGTTCAAGCTTAAAATGTTGGGTTTTTCCTACTAGTTCTGAAGGATACCCACATCAGACACTAACATAAACATTCTGACATTTTCCACTCTCTTCTTACAAATCGGCCACACTTACACCCCAGACAGAAGCACAAAATGTAATCTGCATGTTCACTGATGTTTGTGTTTCTGTGAAAGAAAAACATTCAGTTACAGAACCAAAGCATATCCAAGCTTTCCTCTTACATTTCCTCATACACAAAACCAGCTCTGGAGAATTTCACGCTCCAATAGCGAGATTGGATATCATTCAAGGAGCTCAGGAGATGCTTAGGAATTTTATTAACAATCTTTTATACTTCCATGTTTCTGACTACTGGAGCTTAAGAATCACTGCTGGAGCAGCTTTCTGGATGAGTTTAAAATTTAACTATGTGAGAACACTGTGTATGTTGGTGCTATCAAAGAGCCATCTGGAAAACCAGTCTCTATTTAACAAGCTCTTGCACTGCATAAGGAACCTTTCTGCTCTGTATTTAACCTCTGAGCAAACTTCTAACAAAGGATCCAGGATTCCTTCAATAGTTCTATATTTATAGTATATTCTTAACATTCTTTCTCAAAGACAGCGCCAGTGTCTATCTTCTACTGTATTATGTGCCCTTTTCGTATTTTACAAACATTTAGGCAGTTCTGTCATTGAAGTATAAGCAATTCCCAGACGTTTAAGCAGCTTTTTTTCTATTAATGAAATAGGCAGTTTCTACTTCCATGTCCGATTTTCAAGCACCTTCAAATCTCTGACTTTCCAGATGCTCCGGTTGTATCTTACACACAATTAAACCCATCTCCTTGCCATTTGCCAAAAAAAGAAATACCCTTCTATGCTACACAGGTAACTAAGCAAGCTGAAATGAAGCCTGAACATTTTCAGAAAGGAAAATAATTTTAGCCCACTTATGGTTGTGATTACATTCTTGTTTACCCGTAATGTAAAGATGTAGCACTGTTTTCCCTAAGCTGTATAAATCCCTGCTCTCCTTTAGGCCAAGAATTAGCCGATAATGACAGAGTCGGCAATAAAGCTCTAGAAGGTGGAGATGAAATGTTCTCCTTTGGTTTCTCAATGACAGATCTGCACAGCATATTCATTATCCCAGTCTAGGACACAGCAAACTTGTATGCAATCTGCAACTCTATTATGCATCACACATCACCTGTAATGACTGATTTACTCCCTTTCTCCTTTCTTGTCTGTCCAGCAGCACATCAAGCACTGCAACAGAAACAGAATTCCAGGAATATGGGTGTAACCTGCTCAGTCCCTAACCAGCAGGATTAATCAGCTCCTACTACAGACCTGACACAGGTCAGGCAACAGAAACACTGTTCTCAGTCTCTCAGCAAGGTATTAACTCTACAGTGACTGTTTGGTTTAGACCTCTATGCTCCAATAATTTTAGGTAATAAGCACCTCTGGGTATAAAATGCATGAATATATACATATATGCATATATATGCCTTCTTTTTCCTGCAATTTCTAAAAAAATTAGACTACAGTTTTGGATATTCTGTCAAGAAACAAATTCATGACTTCCACTTAGCTTCCTAGGCTTACATTATGGATCACTTTCTAACCCAGCTCAAGGCACGTTTCTTGTCTGTACATAACTACTTTACTCCATTATTCTAATATAATTCTTCCATGGTAACATCCTGCTAAACACGGTCTGGAGGAAGCAGTAATTAATTCAAACTTTTCAAGGTAGCATACAAGATGAAAAATTTTGGCCCATTTTTAACACCTTGGATCAGACTGTGCTACACCAGTAACAGATCTGAGAATTTCATAATGTTCTTTTCATCCTGAAATTTAATTTTCATACTGGAAGTTAATTATAAAAGATTATCACTTTAGAACGAGCAAAGAAAGCCAACAAAACCAGAAAAGCTCATCATTATAATATTATGGAATGCTCACTGTAGCAAGGAACGGGGATACAAAAATGAGGCAACAGTTTTAGGCTTTACCTATTATTGAACCATTTGTAACACGAAAAATGTATAGAAGATAATTTAAACTGAATTTGAGAGCGTGACCCGGAGCTGCATTGCAACACTGAAGTACCAAGCAGGAAAGTTTGTTTCCAGGGGAAACAAACCCTCAGAGGTCAGCTTTGTACCTTTTTACTGTGCCAGCTTTAAAAACATGGAAGTTTGGCAAGGTCTGCTGGCTTGGGTGTTATTTGTAGAGAAATTATATTTGCCTGTCTTCCAAAGCATGTCACCTTTCCAGAGGAAGAAGGTGAAGGGGAAAAGTCTTTATTTCTCCCCCTAACATGCCAGTACTCTATGTATGTTTCATATAAACTGCATCATCAACCCATCTATTCTTTCTGTAGTTGTTTAAAGAAGTTTTATATTTTGATCCCTAAAATTGCACAAAAAATAGAATATAGGGGCTTTTTTCAAGTTAGGTATTAGAGTGATTTAAAAGTTCAAATAATTACACTGTAATTCCTGCCAGTTGATTGCATTTTACAATACTAGATTTATGAACCAAAAAATTCTGGACTAAATGGTACCCTTCTCTTTAAAGAGATAGTTCCATTCTTTTGGGCAATTTTTACATCTATTATTTAGAACAAACACATTAATAAATTTCCTGAAATTAACAGAAGTACAGCCACTGTTAAAGAAAGTGTAAGCTCATGCAAAACAAATCACAACTAACCCACAGTCTGCCCCCAATAAACCAATAAAACCACCATTAAATAAAAAAAAAACCCCAAAACCAACCAAAGAACTAAACAAAAGCACAAAAAAAA